>BJCM01154681.1:0-48095 GCA_018326385.1 Flaveria bidentis | reverse complement strand
TTGGTTTGTGGTGGGGGTGTTGGTGCTGCATCAGATGAGGATGGAGGCTGAATTGTGGGCGGAGGACACGGGATAGTACCATCAATGTAGCCAAACAGGTTATTTGTAATCAGAAACGGTTGAATCATAGCTTTCCAATATCCATAATTTGTGGGAGAGAGCTTAAAGCCAAACTTGTGTGAGTTGTGAGTTGTTTTATCTGTATTTGAAAAAACTTGGAGAAGGGCCATGGTTATCGAGAGAAGGTAATGTTGGTGATGGTGAAAGGTGGTTGTATTCGGTGGCTGTAGGAGGAAGAAGGCTGTATTCGGTGGCTGTAGGAGGGAAGAAGGCAGTGATTGTGGTTGCTGGAGGAGGTGGCTGTCCAATTAGGGTTACCAGAAAGATAAGCTCTGATACCAAATCAGACTTTGGAAATTGTATATGTTGTATTGTATTAAAATAATGAATGATTACAATTAGTATTTATAACTTAACTATTTACATAAAGCACCCTCTATTATAAACACTAATAAATATTGAATACTAATTGTCTAATATAGGTAATCTACCCCATTACATAATAAACTCATATGATTCTTTTACTGCATCAGTCAGGAAAACAATGCCTGTGTAGATATGTTCTTCAGGGACATGCTGGTGTTTTACATAATGTCAAGCCACTGGAAGCACCAACTGCTTTTCAGGATCTGAAAATTGTTGGATTGGCAGATGCTGTTGAAGGGAGAATCAATGTCATTTTAAATAATGGACAGGTTTGATATCTGCTTACTAGCATATGTGTTCACTTGTTGAGTATTGTAAGACACGTTATTCATATTCTTATTTGTTTACATATGCAGATGCTCAGATGTACATTTCGAAGATACCCTTCTTCATCACTGGCAAATGATTGCATCACAGCAATGGCTGAGGGACTTGAAGCTAATTTATATAATGACTTTGTTGTTCTTCTTTGGGGAAATGGCGATTCAGCTTATCTATCTAGGGTGGATTCTGCTGTTGATTCTGAATGGGAGTCTTTCTCTGCTATTATATTAGAAATGTTTGGCAAAAAAAGAAAAAAATCTCAATTACTTTCAGGTGCATCATGGGAGTTCCTCCTCAACAGCAGCTATCATGAGAAATATTCTAAATCTCATTTCATGAGTGGATTTTCTTCTACAATGTCACTTCAAAGTGATGAATTATGTTCTACTTCTCAACAGCTGGATACATCCTATACATATGAATCTTTGATAGAGATCCTTGATTTACTACATGCAGTTTATGAAAGTCTGAAATTGAATCATCTTCGTAGAAGGTACCTTTCATGTTCTGAGCACATTAGTCTTTTCGGCTTGTGTATGCCATATTGTATTTTATTTTATTTTACTTTATCTTATGTTTTAAGAACAACTATATCATGCTAATTGTCAATGGATACCTTAACTGATATCAAACTTACAAATGTAGAAACCCTTGTATGGACTAGACAACTATAACCTTTATATTATTTTAACTTCTGATCCAACCTTTGTACTCATATTCTATTTCCATTATTTGTTCGAACTTCTATTCTTGTCAGTGTTGGAATTTTAGACCTAATACATGCTTTGTTTTTGCAGGGATTTAGATCTTCTTGTTGGTCTATTATGTGAAGTTTCAAAGATTTTAGGTGAAGATGGTTATTTGGATTATTATATTCGTGACTTCCCTGCCCTTTCTAGAAAGTACTGCATTCAAGAAACATCATTATCACAGAAAAGTCCTCCCAGTTTGTTTAGGTGGCTTGAAAACTGCTTGCGAACTGGATGTACTGCTACAAGCGTTATCGATCTTCCAGCTCCTATGCGTAAAGATGGAAATTCTGTTGTGAGTTGGGCCAGGAAGATAATTTCATTTTATAGTGTGTTATGTGGTGGAAAAATTCAAGGGAACAAGTTGTCATCTGATGTTTATTGTAAGTTTGCTGCTGGATCAGCTAACAATGCTGAGGAGCTAACAGTTCTGGCAATGGTTGGAGAAAGATTTGGATTGCAACAACTTGACTTACTGCCTGTTGGTGTATCACTTCCCTTACGCCATGTAAGTTATGCTCCAAACTTGTACTCTTATAAAATCAGGCTTGGGTAGCTTAATTTGTTTTGTGGTTGGTGTAAAAATTATAGGTATTGGACAAGTGTCGGGAATGTCCTCCAACCGATTGGCCCGCTTCTGCTTATGCCCTTCTTGGCCGGGAAGACCTCTCTTTGTCACACTCTAAAAAGTTCACTGAAATAAACACTTCCAATAATGTGACTTCTGTGTCCATGTCTACACCTTACATGCTACATCTGCATCCAGTTACTATTCCTTCTTCAATTACTGATGTGAATGGCTCGGATGATTCCAAGCGTGAGGATACTGATTCCGTGGATGAATCTACGATTGATGGCATGGAGCATATCTTTAACTCTAGCACACAGTTGCGATATGGTCGTGATCTGCGACTTAACGAGGTTCATTTTGGTTTATCTATGTAGACTTATATTGATAAATTGTTACTTGAATTGGATTTTGCATCTTACATCTTGCATCACCAAATTCCATGGTAGTTTTCTTATTTTTTTTAATTTTCTTTTGCTGCATTCTTGAACTTGTGATGTCAGGTTAGGCGTCTTCTATGCTCTGCAAAACCTGTGGCAATTCAGACGCCTGTCAACCCTACTGCAACTGATCAGGAATTCCAACAGGTAACGGCTGATATCATGAAAATTATTCACATCTTGAGGGAACTCTCATGTGTAGCTTTGTTTGATGAGGTGGGAGTTATGTGTTAAATCAACTTACTGATTCCTCAAATGTATTATCTTTCACGAGATTGCATGTATACGTGAGATGTGACTTATGATCCCGTGCCCCATGTTTAGTCAGCTGAATTAATTTTGAATGAGAATCCATAGATCTGATGACAAACCAACTTAAGTATTGCTTAAAAGTCAAATTAATCTACTATCACAGCTGTCTGTTTTCTTCTGGTCTTATTGTGCAGGCTCAACTATGGCAGCTTGCTCAAAGGACAACCGCTCTCTCAGTAGGTCGTGGTGCATTTACCCTTTCAACCACATGCACATTGTTAACAGAGGTAAGGCCCTTCCCTTTCTCTTCTAGATGGTGGTGTTGGCTTGCTTTACTTAACAATGGTCAAATACTTGTAACACTTGAGAAATGGCTATGATTTTGCCTCCTTTATTACTGTTTACCTGTAATGTCACTTAAAGCATATAGTTTAACAATCTCCTTTGAAATTTCCTGCAGGCACTTCCTGTTCCAAAACTGATATTAGCAGGCCGATTGCCCACTCAAAAAAATGCGACTGTATGATCAACTTTTTCCTTATTTTGTAACTTCAGCATTATCCAAATTCTAACAGTTACAGCTTTAGATTAACTAAGATAATAGTTTGTACCAATGAAGCTTTGTTATATCGCTTCAGGGTCAGGGTTTCAGTTTCATCAGTGATTTGGCTCTATATTTCTGTTCTCACGCCTGTACCAATTGACAACTGAGATCTATCTAGTAGTTTCATGAGTGACAAACATTATAAATAAGAAATGACACAGCATTTTCATAGTCTAAATGTAGAAAGTTAACTATCTCCTTTTTTGACCAATCTACTAATGAAACCAAGCTTAATCTTTTATTAACAAAGGGGATATTTATTTGCACAGTGATTGCTAATATGTGTTTTTTTTGCAAGGACATTCTTAGTTTAAAGAAGACTGTCTAATATCTGGTTTCCACATTTTGGATTCTTTGTAAATTTGTTTCCGATCTTACTCTTTTTATGCTTCCTAGGTTAACTTGGATCCAAGCATAAGGAATATACAGGAGCTCAAATCTTGGCCTGAGTTTCACAATGCTGTAGCTGCTGGATTACGAATGGCACCTCTCCAGGTTCATTGTTTATTTCGTAAATAATGTAAAACTTAATTATTCTTTATATGAAATGTAAATGTGAGAAAATTAGTTATTTCTCTCCATATCTTAATTTAGAAACTAGCAAATATATTGACATAGAAACCATGTCTTTCACAACGTATATAATCTAAGCTATCAAAATATAAAGCTTAGTTCAGACTAGTAAGTAGTAATCAGAATATCAAATCCTAAATTTTAACCCAATACTAACTTAAAAAGTAGGATAATCATGGAATTCTAATGATCTGGAAAGTAAACACCTACAATATGAACTAGCTATATCTCTAATTGTTTTCACAAACTCATATATAACATTAAAGCTAAGCACGGGTTCACCATTGACATGTCAACTCCCCATGATTTTTTTGATGGTCTATTTTATCCGAGCAGGTGTGTTATTTGGACGCTTTATGGCTTTGGTTTTTAATCCAACCAATTATTTCATAGTTGTACTTGTTAGTTTCTAAGATCCCATTGATGTTCTTCATTGCTTATTACTTTGGGTGACATGGTTAGTGATTAAGAATTGAAAGGTGCTCAAATCATGTGCGCTTTTTGCTTCAAGCAATAACAACAGTGCGTTATTACCGTATAGATAGTTTTAACTTTTAAGTTTATTAAACTTTAAACTCTTATGTAGCTACACTGCAGGAGAGTAAATTTAATGTGCTTAATGGCTCTCCAATCTTGAACATGCACAACTATCTTCTCAGTTCTCTTCCTCCCATCATTTAGTCTTTTCACTTGAGCATGCCTAGTATATAATCTGGATTCTAGTAATCCAAATCATTTATCATTCAGGGTAAAATGTCAAGAACTTGGATCATGTACAACAAACCCGAGGAACCAAATATTACTCATGCAGGTCTTTTACTTGCACTGGGTTTACATGGTCACCTGGATGTTTTGAGTATAACTGATATATATCAGTACTATGCACAGGTATTATGCTATTATTATTATTATCATCTTGTTTATATTCTTTATTATATCATGTGTTCTAGTTTGCCTTCTACTGAAATATGGATGTTAAGAAATATTAGCTAGTTGCTGATTTCAGAATGTTCAATTCTCTGCAAATTTAATGTTTTCATCTTCTTAGGAACATGAAAGCACTACAGTAGGACTAATGCTTGGACTTGCTGCATCTTATAGAGGAACAATGCAGCCAGCAATATCAAAGGTTATTCATTTGGCTTTTGTGACCTCATTTTCTAATGTGATACTATGCTTCATCATGCTCGGAGTATCAAGTAGGGATTCTTGTAGAATATACTTAGGGCGTTGTTTGATTTATATTTCTTAAACACAGTATACTAAAACACTAGAATGTCATTTACTGGCCATATTTCTTGATTTTAGTTCTGATCTCACCCAGTTTCTTTATTGTTAAAACTATTTTTGTATTAATAACTTTATCCTAATTGTACTCTGATCCATTTCCTAGGTAGAGTTTTTTATATTACTAGTAAGAAAATGTGATTTTTGTACTTTTCTGATGTCTTGTGGGAGCGATTTAACAGAACTCTAGGCTCTAGCATGTCGGGTTTCTTGTATCACCTGATTTGCTTTATGCTGTTGCTATTGTTCTATTGTTAGCTGATAGCCTAATTGTTGACAGATCTGTTTTTATGCAAAGCAGTAAAGGTTCTGTCACTAGTAAGAAACATAATTACTTGAAATTGCCTGATGACCTGTGGAAGCATTTACCAGAACTAAAGTGCATTTGTTTAGCAATTTGTTTTTACTTTTAGACTTGCTGCCATGCATCGACATCTTTCTTCTCTTGCAGTCTTTAAATGTACACATAACAGCTCGCTATCCATCTTCCTTCCCAGAACTGGAATTACCAACCCTTCTGCAGGTACTTTATAATTATATCATTATCCACACATCATCTTCCATGTTTCCTTTCTAACAATACTGCTCTGTCTTTACTGATAAGCGTTTATATACATGTGTGTGTGTTTTATGTATTAACTGTCTTTGTACGTACTCAACACAAAAAAATAAAACCTTTCTATCATCTGCTGCCTAACCAGAAAAAGAGAAAGGTCTTACTAGGCTAAACTAAATTAGTATGCTGCCTTTACTGATAAGTGTCTACATACGTGTGTGTGTGTGTTTTATGTATTAACTGTCTTTGTACGTACTCAACACAAAAAATAAAACCTTTCTACCTTTCACTGGGAGCAGTTACACAAGGCTTTTATACATATATAACAGTTATGACTATCTAGCTTGTGAATCCCATTATATCTACTAATCCACACTCATATTAGTCACAACTGGATGCTGTTTTCAAATTACATCCATGTTTTTTGTCAACCTTTTTCTTTTCATGTCTGGATAATAAAGAAGGTGGGGCACAGATTATTTATTTACTTTGGAAATGGGTTGGCTAGGTAATTAGTATAGAAAAAAAATCTAATTTGATTATATAGTAAGCCAGTAGCTTCTAATTGTTATTTAATCAATTCTCAGTCAGCAGCGCTTGTCTCGGTTGGGCTTCTTTATGAAGGATCTGCGCACCCCCTAACACTGAATAATCTTCTGGTATTCGTCCATTTCTATGCTGTTCCTACTTATAGCATCTGTGAATTTCTATTATAATAAGCTGCATTTTTTTTGGCTAGCTCTGAAGTTTCATAGATCCTTGAAAGAAAATCATATTTGTATAAGGGATTGAACCCTTTTTAATCTGTTTAAGTAAATCATCTTCCTTTGAGAATTTATAATTTTTTTCTCATAGTCGAATGTTCTCTTTTTACAGAGAAGCCTGAAACCCAAATTTATAAAAGCATTTTCTCTGAGATCAATTTCATATAAACAATTTGAAGCATGAGCATTGCTAGAAACATCAATGGCATTCATATATTTGATAAAAACATCAATGGCAGTCATAGTTATTAATGTTGTGCCAATGATGATACATGCTTCCACATACATTTTCATTTTACCACCTCGAGTTGCCACAATTAGTAGTGTTAATAAACTTCTGCAGGGTGAGATTGGTCGTAAAAGTGGAGGTGATAATGTGCTTGAAAGGGAGGGATATGCTCTATCTGCTGGGTTTTCCTTGGGACTTGTTGCTTTGGGTATGTTCTGTGTAGACATGGCAAAATATATGGGCAGGGTGACAGGTCAAAAGGGTGGGGTATTGTAGACCTGAAATACTTTGTGTTCAATTTTTATTAATGATTAGTCTGCCAAATATGATAGTTGAGTACAAAAGTTATATTATTCCACTTGTTTTCTAATTTTTTGAATAAAATGATTTAGGAGGTTTTATACATTGACAATACACATGGATCGATGTATAACCTGGAAGTCCTAACTCCTATATAAAAATGATTTAGCCGCCTCTTCTTTATTAAACTTTCTGGATTTCCCAGTTGTTTTCTTACCATGTTCATTTTTATTGAAGGACGTGGTCTGGATGGGATTGGTGTCATGGATACATTAGTTGATCAGTTGTTTCAATATGCCGGCGGCAAAAATATCCACCATGTAAATGCTGTTTAAAATGTTCATCACTCTCTATTTGATTTTAATTATTTATACCTATTTCACCGCACTTTTAAAAATCTTTAAGATCTATAGCTCGTGTATGACTTTGTTACTTTGGCTTCCTTAGGAAAAACCTCTTTTCTCAAACGGATCAATAGATGACCACAATCGTGGTTCTGGGCAGGTAATGCAAGACCAATGTTGATGTAACCGCACCTGGGCTTTCCAATGTTAGTATTGTTTTTCAGATATGCTTACTCATTATCTTTTCCAATTTTGCTTTTGTGTGCTATAATAGGTGATGGATGCAGCCCAGATCAATGTTGATGTAACCGCACCTGGAGCTATAATTGCTTTGGGTCTGATGTACTTAAAGGTATATCTTCTGCAATATGGCTAGATCAAGGATTGTGAAATTTAAATGCCTCTTAAAAAACTCATTCTGCACCACTATTGATGGCAGACTGAATCACAAGCAATTCTCTCCAGGCTTTGTATCCCACAAACACGTTTTGAACTGCAATATGTGAGGCCTGATTTCATAATGCTTCATGTCATTTCCCGTAATTTGATATTATGGAGCAGGTAAGTACTTTAGAAATGCATAAGCTACATGAATATTGCTGTAGGTGGAGACTGGCATTCAGGATTTATTCATTAAAATCTTACCCTAACACCTTTTTGCTTTCAGGATTCATCCATCAGAAGATTGGATTCAAGGTCAGATACCAAAAGTAGTTTTAGATGGTGTTAAAGGCCTCAGTGGTGAAATGGATGATTCTGATGATATGGACAATGAAGCAATTGTTAAAGCATATGTGAATATTGTTACTGGTGCATGTATTTCACTTGGTATGCAATCCTGTAGCAATTATTTAGTCTTGCTTCTCATAGGTGCATCATGATTTTACATATTCTACAGTTGAACACACCTTCAATGCAAACACTAGAAACTTAGGTGGGTTTGGTATATGATTATGGGCATGGGCATGGGTATGATCCCTTATAATAGTATATGGTGGATAAACAAATTTGGGTCTGTCTCAAAACCATCTAGGATGCCGCTATGGAAAACTCATTTCACCCTACTATCAAACATATACACACAATATGCATTGAATGTGGTAGCATTACTGTCAGGGTTGAGATTTGCGGGTACCAAGGATGGGAGTGCACATGACTTGCTTTATAGTTATGCTGTCGCCTTCCTGAATGAGGTGTCGTGTTTCTGGGAAACTGGCTTCCATATTCATTCTTTCTATAAGTTTCAACTTCTTCTTATACATAAATATATTGCAGATAAAGCCTCTATCTGTTAAAAGTAAGCATGGTTTCCCTAGAGGACTGTCTCAATATGTTGATAGGGGTACATTAGAGACATGCCTACACCTCATTGCTCTTTCCTTGTCTGTCGTAAGTGCATTCAGTTTGATTGCTTATATTGTTGCTTTTCTATTGTCAATCTCTTTCAAGTTTTTGTTGTGTATGGTATTAATCTAATTTCACACCCTAGATTTGAGTGTTTAACATCTCTTGAGTAATCAGGTTATGGCTGGTTCCGGTAACCTGCAGACGTTTAAATTGTTAAAGTTTCTTCGCTGTAGAAATTCAGCTGATGGACATATCAACTATGGTACTCAGATGGCTGTAAGTTCTTTCGCTTAGCTCCAAATCGGCCTTTTAAAATATTAAATAAACACTTGCTACCTGATATGAAATTTTGAACACTGAACTGACACTACTACATGCTAACATTTTAGTACGAGTTCAGGAAATTTGTTTAACTTGCTTTTGTCTTCCTAAATATTAATGTGTATTTGAAAAATATATGCATGTACTCTTTTCAGGTGAGCTTAGCTATTGGATTCTTGTACCTTGGGGGTGGAATGATGACGTTTTCAACTAACAACAGCTCCATTGCTGCATTGCTGATAACCCTTTATCCGCGCTTACCCACAGGACCAAATGACAATCGTTGCCACCTTCAGGTATTCCTCTCTCTCTCTCTCCATGTATGGATTTTTGACTGGCTTGTTGCCAAATACGTAGAGACATATTTAAAGATACTTTCTTGTATGTTGCTTCTCAATAACTTGGTGAAATAATAACATTTTCAGGCATTTCGACATTTATATGTCATTGCTACGGAAGCTCGTTGGGTTCAAACAGTTGATGTGGACACTGGACTACCAGTTTATGCTCCTCTTGAAATTACAATTAGGGAAACAGAGCATTATGCAGAAACAAGTTTTTGTGAGGTCACTCCTTGTATTCTGCCCCAGCGTTCTCTTGTAAGTGTTCATATTTTGTTCTCCAGATGTTAACTGGTTAAATCCTGTGTTTTTCAAGAATGGAATTTCCTGATGTTCAATATGCTGCTGCAGTTAAAAACGGTTCGAGTTTGCGGTCCTCGTTACTGGCATCAAGTAATCGAGCTTAATCCTGAAGGTGGGGGATATACATAATACACAGTTTTTCTGCTAATATCTTAATGATGATTCAAGTGTTTTTCAATGCCTGATTCATGTTTTTGTTCTACAGAGAAACCTTGGTGGAATTCCGAGGACAAGAATAATCCATTTAAATCTGGCATCCTTTATATCAAACTTAAAGTAGGAGCTTGTTCATATGTAGATGACCCCATAGGACGGCAGTCTCTGCTTTCTAGGGCAATGCACAAGGTCAAAGCTTCATCTTTTCAACATTTATCTAAACATTCTCTTTTTGATTTTTTTAATAAAACTGAATTCACATAATATAGGTGTTTGGTTTGGCAAGTTTGAAAACTTGTACTCCTAGCAAGAGTGATGATGCAGCTGCAGTAACTGTTAATCAGTTGGTCAGTACCTTTTCATCAGATCCTAGCTTGATTGCTTTTGGTGCTCTGTGCTGTGATCCTTCCTGGAACATCAAGTATGTATACGCATTTCAAAGTTCAGATCAAACTTTTTTGATTTGTTTCACAAAAAGCAACTCTGCAGATAATTTATGTGCTCTTAAGCTTTTTTGGGGCCAACTGATTATCATACATTCTTGCAGATCTGATTCTGATTTCCAAGAGTTCTGCTTACAAGTGCTATTTGAGTGTGTGAGTAAGGACAGGCCAGCACTTTTACAGGTACGTCAGCTGTTGGTAAACAAGCATGAATGAATGATACATATATCTTTACTACAACTTTTTTTGTCACTTACCATTTTTGTTCAAGATAACCAAGGGGTGGGTTCAAAATGAGAACCACTAAATAATTAAGAACTAATCATGGATTGGAAAGACATAAGAGAGGAAGATCTTAGCCATCCATTGAAACACATGATTCAAGGGCTAAAAGTGATTTTTTGGTTCTTATTGTTTAGAAATGATTATTTTAACCTCCCTTGATATACTTATATCCTTCTGGATTATGCTTTATAGCGATAATACCTTACATTTTACATATGCAGGTCTACCTCTCATTGTACACAACCGTTGCATCTATGGCAGATCAGGTTATAAATGGTATACCGGTTACAAGCGATCCTCAGTTTCTCCCCAGTTTAAAGGTAATATCTATTTCCCTTGATCTCTATTCCTTGAAATTTTAAATATTGACTTAACACACCTCACTTCACTTCACATGCAGCTTGCACTAGCTTACAATGATGCTCTACTGAAAGGACGACTCTCGAGTTCAAGAGGCAGCATTGTTCAGTCAACGTTTCTTGGTTCCCTCAACAAACGGGTAGAAGAGCTTCTAGAATGTTCTCCATATTTGACAAGCAACATACATGATTACTTTAGATCAAAAAAATGGCCAGCAAATGATAACCTCTCCACACTTCTGTCATGGTATCTTCAGTGGTACGGTGTACCACCACCCTCCATAGTTGAAGCTGGTATTGCTAAATTAAAGTCCATCCAAACACCCTCTTTGATGCCCCTTCTTCGTTTATTGTTTCCGGTCACCAACATCAATGCAATCAAGGAAATTGATGCATTTTTGCTCTCGGCTTCAAAGCTCAATAGATCAACCTTGTCTAGTACTAGTTAGTGACTTTTCATATAGCATGCATGTAAAAATTATTATGTTCTTGAGTGTTGTATTCATTTCATATTTATTTTGTATCTTTGTATTTGAATTGTTTGATGTTATAATAGCTGAATAGTTAGAAGTGTAATGAGTTTTGATGCCATTTGTTCTAAGAAAAACATGTTATAAAAATTACTTAGTGTAAGCATTTTGGCAAAGTGTCATTCTATACCTATTCATACGTCCTCCATATTTGTCTTCTTATACGGTTGTACAAAGTTATAGACATATCATACAGTCTCGTATAAAGTATTAAACACCTTGTATGATATGTCGGTGGATATCCTTTTCCCTTTCCTTTTTGCACAAACTCTTCTGTTATTATGTCAGTAGTGTATGTCTAGTTCTATTTGCTTTAATTCTTTAGTTTGAGAAAGAAATATTTTGAATCTCAAATGTCTACATACAACAAACTTAAAACTGTGATTCAAAATTCATTTTGAATTTTTTTTATTGTGAGTATATATTTATAAAATTTGAATCAATTAAAAACTAAATGTATAAAAAAATAAGAAAATATATCAAAAAGGTACTAGACATAAAACAAAAACTAATGTTCCTGTATACCTACGCTGGAATAATTAATTACAAATTAAAAAAAAGTTATCTTCAATCTGAAATGATAACAATTGTCACTCAAAAAAGACTTACTTCAACGGACTAGTGATTATAACCGTTGCAAAATTTTAAAATAGGAACGATTAATGTACACGTATTAACTTATAAAGCTTTAATAGAAAAAAACGTTTATTATAAATAATGTTTTCAGAACCGGATCGGACGTCGAACCGGACGCCTTACTGGTTTGGTGATCGGACCGGTTGTACCGGTTGGACCGGATATAACTATATTTATATATGTAATTAAGTATAAGTAATTTATATATGTATTTTATAGTTACATTAAAATTTAACTATATTTGTACATCAAATGTACTAATTTATGGTTTAACACTCCGTTTTTACCCATTAAAAAAAAAAAAAAAACCGGTCCGAACCGGTTCGGTTTCCGGGTCTGACCAACGGTCGGAACGAACCGGCCGGTTTGACCACTAAAAAATGATCCATAGCAGACCTGAACGGCCACCGGACCAATCCCCAGTCGAACTGGTCGGACCGGCCGATCCGATCCGATATCCAAAACATTGATTATAAACGTACGTATTTTCTCAAGACAAAAGATAGAAAAGATGGTTGATCACAAGATTATTTTCTCTAATATATGACAAAGAACGATGAGTTATTAATGAAGTATCTTCTCTATTAGATTACAAATTTACGGTTAAGGTTCAACACATATAAATTTATAAAGAAAATCTATCGAATTCCGACTTTCCTACCATGAGGTTGTGTTTAAGGGTGGTTATGATTAAAGCCAACATATTTACTTTTCATCATTGGATACAAGCCAACAAGTAATATTCGTAACTTTAATTTACTTTTGTGTTGTAAACGTTTGCGAATGTGATAGGCGGACCATAAAAAGTAAACCAAATGCTCTTTGTTTACTTTTGCTTTTCAAAATCATATTCTAGCTAGATCGATCCGTTGATTAAACAAAGATCATACTCCTTCAATTCATGTATATCGATCAATAAAGTTTTAACATATATAAATCCATATGTTACATCAGCATTGATCGAAAACAATCGATTATACTCCAAATGATCGTTTAATAACAATATTTTTACAATGTATTCAACCCGTTTGAAGCTGCGATGCGTGAGTAGTAGCAAAGCATAACAAGTAAACGAGATTTGAAATTTTTATTTGGCTTCTGTTTACGAATTGATGGAGAATCAAATTCATCCCCACCAACAAGACATAGAAGCTGCAACATCAACCGAAACACACCGAAGATTCGAAGAAGATGAGATCGATCTTAATCCAAAACGAACGACAGTTTAAAACAGAAAAACAATCAAAAAACAACAGCTAAAAAATCATTCGAAAGAGAGAAATGGAGAAAGTTGGAATGAAATCATGAATGAATGATGAAGGAGATTGGAGATGCATGGATTTATATAGAGAGATGAATAAGGGTTGAGGTTTTGATCTAACGGCCCTCATTTGTTTATGGATCAGCCATGCACTTTTTTTAGTTGAGACCTCTACGGGATATATATTAAACAATTGTTCAGGTGCCACGTTACTACGTTTAGTGTATGTCCTTTTTACTAATTTACTTTTAGAGTAAATTACATTTTTCGTCCCATAAGTTTTTAATAAATTTCATTTTTCGTCTTTAAACTAAAAAAATTATATAAAATATGTTTACTGTAATTTTTTTAGTTTAAAAACAAAAACTGAAATCTGGTACAAACTTATGGATAGAAAAGTGTAATATACTTTTTATTTTAATTTTGATTTGAGTTTTTTTTAGGTTGACTATGTAGAAACCTATTAGTTTTACTCACGCGCCTACGAAGATACTCTGATGGTAAAGGGTATTTTTTTGTATTTTAAGAGATCGAATATTTAAATCCTTTAAATTACAAATATAAATGACTGATATAAGTTTATTAAAAGTTGTTTTAAATAAAATTATTTTATTCCTAAATTTACACTTTTGTTCAGGACATAAAACCTTTAATTCCGTGATCATTTTCGTATCAGTAGCATAGCCATTTGGTGAGTTTTGATTAAATGATCATCTATATGCTTAAATTTTGTATTTTTTCCTGTAAAAATATATGAAATTGTGTTTCATGTTCCTTCAGAGTCTTTTAACTATGCCGATTTAAGGTTAAAGATGATACCTTCTTCAAGAGGGAGATGGAAATCAAATTAATGGTGTGTATATTGAGAAATCCATTAGGGGCAACAATTGCATGAGTGTGAAGATACGATGGCATGATGACACTTGTGTGACTAGAAAACAAACCATCATCATCCATGGTGGCACTTGGGTGCAGTTGAAAGAGAAACCACAATTATTCTGTATTTCCGTTTGATTTTTGTACCTTTTTTTGAATCATTTGTTTGCTTCATGTAGTATGTAAATTTAAAATTATCATTATAGTTGGTTGATATGGTTTTTTCATAACCACTAACCAGTTCAGCTTCTCCGCGTCATATTATATAAAAGTTAACACTTCATATTATATAAAAGTTAATATATTACCCACACTATTTATATTTTTATTTCACTATAATGGTTTGATCAAATCTAAAACAAAATAAATAAAAAGAACAAAACCTACATAAAAAGCAAAACAATTACATATATAAACCATTAAATTGACTTGTTATGTACATCGGGTTCAAATCTTGTTGTCATCACCATCATTGCCCTTGTTTCGCATTACATACCACTATTTATTGGCCCCAACATTAAATTGAAATAATACACACCTACTTACAATTTGTGCATTCATTTATTTCATCCTTCAACACTTCATTGTACATTTGGGACAGTTTTTAATTTGCTTTTGTGATCAAACGTCTAAAACAAAAATTTCAAAACAAAAAAATAAAAAATAAAATACAAAAATATAAATTTGGCATGCCCCAAGATACAAGGTATGCAAAAGGAAATTTGGAAATTTAATGCCTATGTGAAAGTAAGTGTTCGGCTTGCACCAATCAAGAGCGAGAAATGATACGAGTATATAGAAACTCGTTCCATGTGTCAGGCAAACCAGGAAGACACCAATGTATACAATCAGCGTATGTGTTCGGGTCCGCTTGTTGCTCAGCTGTTAGCATCTTGCCTTGACGAATGGTGTATACAGAAGTATGTGCATCTTTACGGTATTCTGAAAGTGAAGTTATGTTTAGAAAATGGACCGGAAGCTTCATCGACTTTATCACATCGGTTGCAACCGAAAAGAGCCGCCAATCGGTGCCTACGTTTAGCGGCATAGACATGTTAAGAATCGGACCAGTCTCCTTTGCACATTTTATTCCGTCAGGATTGTTCCAATCTAAGCTCCTGCAATATTTCCATTAATTTATAACCACAATAATCTATCGTAACCTCTAATGCTTGTATAATTTTATATCAGAAACGTTTACAAGCTTTATTATCAATTATTAATAATATATATTAATAAACAAATAAGTTTACTTGATAACTAATCATACCCAAAAGTCACCTCTACTTCCAACTAATATCCTCTTGGTTGGTTGAAACGTACCATCTACTATATATTTTTAGTTTATTCACATGATTCTAATTTTAATATTTATAATATTTTTAACAATAAAAGTAGAAAATATACTTTATATGTAGAGGAGACATGCTGCTGAAAAAAACCGTTGTTCGGTTCTGATCGATATATTTATCAACCCATTTAGCCCATGTCTTCAAAACTCTTGCATACGCCAATGGTCTTTCAACCTCATCATATTCTGTATCTCCTTTATCAAAAGATCCCCTCCTATATCATTGAACTTTTGTAATTAGAATATTATATAGAAAAACTATAAAGGACTAAATTTAAAACTATCAACAATATGTTTTTCTTAAGAATTCTTTTTCTAAATGAGAGATTTAGATAGATAACTCACAAGACTTTCATGGTGAATGTGTTCATCCACCAAATGTAGGTGTTGAAGACCAAATAATCAACATTTTTCCAGTTTTTACCATGCTTTTTAATGGATCCAGGCATTATGATTCGGTTCAATATGCTATGCATCGTTGGATCGTCTGAATTTGATTCTACCAAAAATGGTGCCCAATAAAACTCTATCGTGGCATTATAATCCTGCAAATAATATTCAATCCAATCTTTTAATGTTCAAAATAAGCTTAAATGCCCAACTTGAGTTTAATAAAATATGTAGGGGATACAAAATCATCAATTGTCACATCGTGTATCTTCCATACTTTCAAATGTCGATATATTAATAATGACACAACAACATTCATTAAATGGTACCATAGCCTATATCTTCTCACGAGAAATGATTGCGATATCTAAGTCCTCAACTTTCTTTAAAAACGGATCAACTCACACGTAATCTTTATTAATATCGATCATAACACGAGACGCCTCAACCACTAAAGCATTAAAACATTATTACACACCATGATACCGCTAGAAACACTTGATTCATCAACTTAATAAGAAGATAGAGACAAATGAAAAAATCAAACTTAATTATGAGACAGAAAAATAAATAACTAATACTTAGTTACATATCACATTTCAGATTGATTATGATGATTTTTAGATTAATAAATCAACTCAAACCTTTAAACCTTGCATAATTACAAACAATGAATCATATTCTGTCCTTAATTGTGTTATTAATTAACAGTTTTCATACTTATCTGACGATCTTTACCTATTCATATCCTAATTAAGAAACCCGAAACCATAAATAAAAAAAATCAAGAAATAAAAGAGACAAACCTCAATTCTGAAAATTGAAAGAGACCCTGTTTTGTTCAAGCTCTTTCTTCCTGGAGGAATGATTGATTGAGCCAAACACACCATTGATTCCCACTGATTTCTGTTTAACGAATCACCCACGAACATAAGCCTCTTGTTCCTCAGTTTCTCCAGCAACAATTTCGCCTTAAACCTTCAATTCACACAAAACAGAGCACAAATCAACTTCAACTGTAAACCTGCAACTTCCTCTGTGTTCTTCATGAAAACCGATTGAAGAAGAAAGAAGAAATCTTACTTTGGTAAGTTACAATCTTTAGGCTGCCACCTCCAACTCTGATACATGGAATCTTTTCTTCCATTTCTCATACATGTCACCTGAGCAGTAAGAAACTCACATTGATCTTCTTTATACAAAGGGTGAGTCGAATCATCAAACACCCAATTGCCATCGTACAAATTGCATTCCTCCGGTGGCAATTCGATCTCCTCATCGTCTTCTTGCTCCTCCTCCACCGCCTTCACCGGCAATTCAATCATCTGATCATCCTCTGTTTTCGATTCGACGACAATCGTCGTCCTCGAATCGATCTCCACCACCCTGTCACCACCGTGAACAGGGTCTTCTCGGGCTCCGATTTTGGGCCTGGAGAATGGGAATTCGGCGATGGACTTGACGTCTTCGTTGTACATGAAGAACCCGAATAGGATAACAGAGAATACGACGACGAAAACCGACAAATTGTTGTTCTTACGGTGCTTCATGGCGGTGGTGTAGGTGGAGAAGAGGGAGACTTTCCGGCGAAGGGGATGCATGAGAGGTGTGAGGGAGATGGAGATGAAGGTGACGAAGGTGGTGAGAATATAATGATGGAGAAACACAGAGACATTGAGGATGGTGGATTTGTTTAAGGGTAGATTTGGTGAAATGGGACTTTCTTCAAGTAACTGCTTTCTATGGTGGATGAAAAGTCATCTTCTTCATCAACAACAACATGCATAATATTTTATTAATTTGGTGCTAATATTATTATTTTTGAACGGAAAATGTGCGGCCTTTGTTTCGCAGGTTATGTATTATTTTGATCGGGTTTATATATTTCTTTTCTAGACGGGATCGCAATACCAACCCCTTAAGAAAAAAAACATATTGCTGGAAAAACCTATTGGTTTAACCATAACAATTTTGTTTATAATGAGACTTGAACCCATAATATTTCTATTCTCATATTAACCGGTTGAGATAAAGATTATTTGGTTGGTGTTAATATTATAACCAGATGTTTCCGTAACAGTCTAGTAGATCTCTTTTTATATCATGAGATATGGATTATTGTTTGTTTGCTGTTGTTGCGTGTGATTTTACTAGATATGTTTATACGTTAGTTTGGTTTGGAGTAAAATTATGTGAATAATAATATGTGTAATGTCTTTGGTTTGACAGTGTGTATTTGCGAAGAGTGAGGAGAAAGGTTTGTAGAAGTTGGGTGAGTTGGCTCCCTTCAGTTCGGGTAGTGAGTGTGATGGGGTGCAGATTACGTATCTTCCTTAAACAACGAATTGGATGAGTGTACTTTGTATTTCCATTTTAGAAAACTTAAACATCACCTACTTTTAGAAAATATATTATCAACAATATAATTGACTTATTTTTTAGAATAGCTCCAAATTTTTATTATAAGAAAATTCAATCAATGCTTAACATGCGAATCGTTTTTTGTATAACTTAGCTACTTTTGCCTCGTTAGACATTAACCCATAAGTCTACTACTTTTGTGATCCAACTGACAACCAGTAACAACATAACGACACATTGTTGTTATTTATGTAAAACTTGTCATTATGTTCATCACTAGCGCATAGATTTAATACGCGTAGTGTATTTTGATTGAATGTTATAATCGGTAACAGTGTGTGAAGAATATTGCTGTAGATCTTGAGACGATCAAATGATTGATGAACAAACATTTAATCAAAGTCTTAAAAGGTACCTAGAGGCTTAAGAACAAAGTTCTTTTAATTTAATTCAATCAAAAACTAACAATTAGGTTTACCAAATCCTAATAGATTTAACAACTAAAAATTATGATAACCTAAAAATATATTAATATGAATAAATATGTATTTGGTGGAAGAAAAGTCATCTTCTTAAGAATATATATTTTTATCTTTTTTAATTAAAATTTTCATTTTGTAACTAATTTCTTCAACCCCTTTGCTTTGAGACTCTCTTTTCTAAGGAGTAATAACAAAGTTTTGTAGAAGGTCGTTGGCTTGGCTCCTTTTCACTTCCGCTAGTGTAGGGGACTGGGGGGTGATGATGTACTTTTCTGTTTTTTTTTTATTTTTTTAATTTTTTATTATTTAAATAAATATCGGAGTGAACTACTTTACTTGTATTTGCATATAACTAGTCATCATGTTTCTTTATACAAATGTTTCTTTATACTAGTTTGAATAAATTGCACAAATGTTTCTTTACATTAGTTAAGATTTATTTTAGGATTATTATACATCTGTGTTAGAACTAGGATTTTCGTTTTCTTGTTGACGTATTGCAATAGTTGTAGCCCATGCTATCTAAGTCGTAGCTCTTGTCACCGTGCATATTTTTTAAATTCATTGATATTAGTGATCAAATATGTTACAATTCTTAGAGGGGTAGGACTAAGAGCACCTTCAATGAAGGTGTTTTTTCTGGGATGTTGGGTTTTGGCGTCATCTATTGCTTGATGACTAGCATCAAGTCCTGAAGAAAATAGCATCATTAATTACTTTATGATAGACAAGGAAAATGAAATTATATTAATAAGAACACGTGGTTAGTGTAATACAATTTATTTGGTTACAAATTAAAATCCCTTGTGAGTTGTGCAAGTCAAACTATAACACAAGATAACACTTAAGTGGTTGCAAAAAAAAATCAGTTTGGACTATAGGTCTAATCAAGACTTGAACCACGCACTCCAATTTGATTATTATAGGGACATGTCACTTTATTGTTTTGTTTGTAAAAGTTCTAGTCTGTCAACAAAGTTCATAATTACATAAATATATTTTAAAAAATTAGTACAATGTTTCGGTTTCATATCTTACTAGTTTTCTTAACCTACTTGAGTTAGATCCGTTGAAAATAAATATGACCTAAATTAGTATATTTCCAAGAGTAGTAATTGTGTTAAGCTTTAATTAGTTAATTTATATAAATAAGTTGCCCAATGCTTAAAAAATTCATCCAGATATATATTATATTTTTTTGCCTTTGGGTTTGTTATTTTGTGTGTACAAAAGAATAGAATCAGTTAACATTTAAAAATTGTCAGTTGTTAAAAGTGGTAAAGTTTAAGAATTTGTACAATTGTACACAGTCTAAAATAACTTGGTAATCTTGGATTGCCAACATAACCATGTTTAGATTAAAAAAAAGGCTAGTTTAAGGCTAAAGAGACCTGTTTAATTAAGGTTTGTAGTCAATTTAACTTAAGGTATCAACTGAAATATGGTAAAATTATGAGTCAGAAAAGTAGAGACAGAGATAAATTCCAACCAAAATTTTGAAGAATCCGGCCCAAATGATTCCTTAGTATTTGGTTTTTAGAGCGACTGATTGACTGATTGATGGATTTTGCATATCTTATTTTCAAAGCCAAGACATCTCTAAAAATCTTTACTATAATTGGAAAACGAAAGGGATCTTTGATTTTATTTGATACATTTTGTTGGAATCTTACTAAAAAAGCTAGTGTTAGTGAGTTAAATCGTAATATTTATTCAAACTTATACAATTACAAATACCTTGAAACTTAACAAATCATATATATCCATCATTTCCAGATCGATCGGTTTAATACTTTTGATACAAAAATGGCTTGGTACGTAGTTGTGTAAGATGTTTAACACGTGGACATTGAACGATCCACTAAAAGCGTGGATAAAGTCATCTAAACAAAAGCTTTTAGCTTAACATGAGCTTTAAAGGTAACTCCGATATGATTAAATGCAATTAGAAAGCAAAAAGAATACCACATTCTACTTTCTCGATGGGCTACCGAAGGGAGTCGTCAAGTCATTGAAAACCAAGATAGCCTAGATAGCTAAGATAATTAGGATGGTATTTACGAGTGTAGTTAGCGTTACAAGTTTTATTTGAATGTTAAAAGTAAAACACAAAGATTTAATTGACGGTCAACAAAACTAATGGCTAATCAATTTGTAATTAGATTAAGAAAGAAGAGTTAACGACACAAGAGATGAAACCTAGCAAATATATAGCCAACCTTTTAACGTAAGAAATTAAAGTTAAACTACATATCAACATCCTAACATGAAACTGCAATCATACACGTCTAATTTTTCAGAACGAATAAAGCTAAAATGCATGAAGTGAATCTAGTTAGCATGTTTTTTTAACATACAAATACACATGTTTTTTAAGGTTTAAACGCATAACAATTACCAAATAGATACATATATTAAAACAAAAATATAATCATGAATTGTTGAACCTAATACTCCAGTAGCCATCTGATCTGCAACTCCCTCATCAATTGTTTTATTTTGTTCTTCTTCCTGGGCTCACCTAATGGGCTACCAAGAATATAAGTTTAAGCTAATCACTAATGGGCCTATAAAATATATAAGCCCATGTGATTATTTGATTTCCTCATATTTAGATTTTCATTTTGTTACTTCTTCCATAAATAATTCAATCCAAGAATCCAACTATCCAAGTCAGAGAAATATTGATCTCGGTTTCTAAATTTTTAGTTCCATTAAAATTTTAAATTGTCAATCCTAACTAAATAATGTGAAAAGAGATCAAATAAATCTATGGCTGAAGAAAGTGAAGATGAGTAATGTGAGGGAGACAAGCAAGATCATGTCCGGAAAAAGAGAGCATAAAGACCATAAAGGTATAGAACATTTTCTATTTGACGAACCATGGAGTGAGGTGTGACACAAGCATGGAATGGCCTAAGGTGATGAAAAGGGCTCAGCTAGAGAAGTGTCGCTCAATACAAATGTGCGTGTGAGAGTGGCATGATAATACCTGAAGTGTGGAACAACGGGAGCAAGAATAGCGAAATAATGCCTAAGGTAAGAGACCAAGGGCGGAGAGAGCAAATAGATGCAAGAAGTGGCCAAGGGATGTTTAGGGAAAATGGCTAAGACATGGGTGAGGGTGAATTGGTTACCATTGGATTTCGATTTGTGAACATAAAGCCATAAAGGTGAACAATATAGCAATATAAGTAATTAAATTAATTACATGATATTCTAAAACCACTATATATAACTTAAAAAATAAATATATTATTTTGTGTAATCGTTCTTTGCATGATGTTAAGTATTAAATATATGCTTTTCTTATGAAATAAAATTATAAAATGAAATTAAGTATACTATTTTCAATTATAGTTGATAAAAAATAAAATGAAATTAAGTATACTATTTCCAAGCATAGTTGATAATATAACAAAAATTAAAATGAAGTTAAGCAGACAAACATATACTAGAAATAAAACAAAACGTAGACAAATAGAGAACCAAAGTTTATACCAGAGGTAGCTCTAACAAAACTTAGTGAAGAAATAACTAGCAATGTATATAGCACCATAAAACATAATGCAAGCTTAAACACTTTGTGACCCATGGCTAGAGCTTTTCTTGCTTAGTTATTTGGGATGTAATATCTGGATAAACAGCTGGATAAAAAACCAAAAAATATTTAAAAAATAAGACAAGCAAATATGATGCAAAATCTGAAAATCATGTTTTTCAATTTCCCTAGGATAGGTGCAAACAATGTTTTTTCTAGAAAGCACGGTATTAGCAATAACATCCTACTATGCAAGTGATGCAAATTCTGAAAATCGTGTTTTCCCGTTCCAAGGCTTTCGCCTTGTGGACCCTGTCACTGATACGACGACCTATGATACAGGGGCTTCGCCCCATCGAACTACGAGTTTTTGGTTCCAAACATTAAAATATTATTAAATAAGTTCGTACGTACTTTACACTTTCAAACTCATATACATGTTTGTTTGTATTTATTATTTTATCTTAAACATGCGATTACACAAAAATGACATTAAAATCACAAATTTGTCTAAGCTAGAGATTATTATAACATATTCTTATATATTGAACCAATATCATGTGAAACAAAGGCTTGTTACGTCACAACCTATTATTACTAATATTATTATAAAGTTTATAAAGGAGTGTAACATGGATTGTCTCTAAATAAAGTGGGCACTTTCGATGAATGGATGAGAAAAATGCAACAGGTTAAGAAAGACAAAAATTTTTTGGGAATTCCTGATTGTACTAAATTAACCTAATATATTCCATGTTTTCTATAGAAATAAATACATGTGGGGGTTTTCGTCATTACTCTTGTCAAAACAGGACCGAACCATTATTCGGTGAAATTAGAGAAAGAGATAATGGTAGCGAAAATAAGAGAGAGAATTTTATATTATGTGGGTTCGTTGTTTGTTAGATTAAACAAATAAACATAAAAAAATCTCTTTCATTGTTTTTTCGGTTCTTATACATGAATTAATAAATTTTCTTTTGAACAGAAAATATGCGACACTGTTTCAAAAAATATGTGTAATCTTAATCAGACTTACGTATTTGTTTTCCAACCGGATCATACCCTCAACCCCCTTAGAAAGAAACTTATTGTTGAGAAAACACTGACTCAACTATAATAATTTTGTTCAGAGTGAGAATTTAAAGCATAACATTCCAATACTTATATTTCATTAGTATCTTAATTTAAACAGTTGAGCTAAGGTTTATTGGTCGAATTATTTAATAATCGGTTCCACATTCATTTGCATATACATGAGGCTTAACGGAATACATGAATGATGGATAAGAGTAAAGTGATTTGAGAAATTATGTTGTATTGTTCATAGAAATGGGGTTTGGGCCGGAGACATTAAATCTATATGATGAGGACATCTTTCAAATATGACTCTTCCACTAATATATTATCCAATGCACCATTACAATAGTTGTTTACAACCAAAAGAGAATATGATTATGTGAGTTCTATGAATCTAGCTTCAAAAGGGAAAATGTCAATCTAATAGTAATTAAAACTTTTATTATTCTGTGGATGTCACTTAAATATATATTTAACTACAAAGTTTATGTAAACTTTAATGTTATTTTATGGTTAGTATATTTTTTATTAATAGATAAAAATGTATTTGTAAATGAAACAAGTATGAAACTTAAGTAACTAGTAACTGTGAAAGAAGTCACTCGACTTAAGTGTCCATGATAATTTTTTTTTTTTGGCTATGATTAGCCTAAGAAAAATTTTGGGCATGATTGTTGTAAAACAGATAACATTTTGATTATTGACTTAATGTTATTTGTTTTAAATATCAGTTTATTTCATCAAATATTTTATCATTTATTATATGTATTTTATTATTATGTTTTATGTTTAAGATTATTTTGTGTTAACTAATATATTATATAAACTTGTTGTTAGCGTATCATTGCATATTACAATTAGAGGTATATAATAATGTTGTTTTGATATGTTCTATAAAACTCATTGTGTCTAGGATAACATAATGACAATCAAAAACACAATTAAACATTTATCGTTGTGTTTAACTCATTAATTTTAATATATTAGATTAATATATTATTAACTATCATTTTTTTTACATACTAAATTACATAATAGTGTTATTTCACTATTACATATTTTTAGAATTCATCATTTTAGAAAAAAAGTTGAGTTCGGTTTCACTCTCTAAGGTTTGATAGAAATAACAATTTTCCTACAAAAGATTAAAAACATAAATTTACCTTCAAAAGTTTAATGAGTTGTTTTAATTTCACTTCAAAAGTTTTATTAGTTGGTTTAGCCTGAATCCAAAATAATAAAAATTTTGAAATTGAAATTAAAACAAATTATAACACTTTTGAATATAAATTGAAATTAAAACATACTAAATTACATAATAGTGTTACTTGATGTTTTTAATCTCTTGAAAAAAATGGTTACTTTTGTCAAAATTTTGAGAGCGAAATTGAAATTAACTCTTTTAGAAAAATACAATAGTCTCCATAATAACTAACAAAAACACAATAACTAACAAAAACACATAATAAATTGCACTAAAGGCACAATAACAAACATATTATATGAAACATGTATGTTCATTAAAAAAATGCTTGTTTTATTAGTGTAATTTTTATATAATATAATGTTGTATCTTATTAACGTTTAAAAAAGTGGAAGAACTTGAAAAAAAAATCAATAGAAGTGTTATGCCTAAAAAATTATTATAAGAAACTTTTCTCTACAATTTTTTTAGTTACTGATTCAAAAGATTAACGATTATAAGATTATTTTTACGATTTGTGGATTTATTACCTTTAAACCTTTTCTTAATATCTTACAAATGAAATAATAGTAAAGGTTGAGAGATTCTATAAGTGATTTAAATAAACAATATTAAATTTAAGTTGATTACTGTTTCATGATAACATTGATTAAAGCTCGTTTTCCAATTATGAGTACAAAGTGGATTCTTATTCTTAAGGGTACCTATGCATGGCTCGCAGCCTCGCAGTGGTTATAAAACATGTGTTATTTAATAGGAATTTGTGAAAGGTTAGATGGTGTTTAAATATTTGGTAGAAACCGATCATATGAAAGAGAATAAATTTATGACTTTTACTATTATAAATTTACATATTTTTTTAATTTTTGTTTTTCACTAATATTTTGATATTTTAGTGGTGGACTATGTGACACGTCATGATGTCTTACAACTTACTCCGTGCATGTGTCATGTATGATATGTATCTTTCCGCAAGTGATTAGCAAATGACTTGATGTTGACATAATTGGATGATGAATATAAAAGCATTTTCAGTCTCATAAGATGTTAAAGACTTTCTAGAAAATATGATATGATGATATAGTTAATAGTTTTGTTTATGTCGATTGTCGAATGTGTTACAATTAACATGTGGACAAAAATATAGTTGTTGATATTGTAAGATAAATGTTTTAATTTTTTAATGATATATATGTAAACATATTATAAGATCTTATCTAAAACATATGATAATCATTGTGTTTTATGATTTAAGGGTGTAATTCACGATTTTGTAGGTATCATAATATATGTCTCACTGTAGGTAGAATGGTTATTTTATATGAGATTTGATGTACCTAGATCGTAGACGATACAAATTTAAAAGTTTGTCAACTCACTAAATATTTTTATAGGTAATTGAGTACAACCGTTACATAGCATAATATTAAAAGTGTATATTTTTTAAGATGGTTGGTTCAAGTTTCATTTGAAGCATATAAAATAGATTAAATTGAAGTCAAAGTAGATTAACTCTTAACACAAAGATAACAAATGTTCTTCTTTCTTTGTAATATAAAATAAAATTAAATGAACATTGCAAATTATATTAAAGCATCCGACAACTAAATAGCATTGTATTGCAAATGGAACATAAAAAACAATTCCAACAATATTAAGAAATTGTAGATGCATTGCATTTGTGGTGCACATGATTTGACAAATTGAAATGATTCGACACGTGCTTTTATATCACTAATTCAGAAAAGAGTTCGGCACACATGAAATTTTATTCATCACAAATAGAATATTGTATAAACTTAATTAGTAATGGAACTCTTATCCACATGTTCTTTTAATATATTGGGACCAAACCCCGGGACCAAAAGACCATACATTATAAAAAATAAGTAAACTAAATTCGTTGTAACATCCTCCCTTTTTCATATGATAACAAAAACAAAAATTAAATGAATATAGTATCACTTACTAATTTAAAAATCATATGATTTGACTCTTTTGAGCTACTCTTTCACATGCCTCTCTGCAACTTCAACCATCTTGCACAACTGATCTTAAGTTCTTCGTTTACGATTTAATTTGTGTACGTGAACGGACATTTTTAGGACTTTGATCTCCAAAGAGAATCAACAATTCAACATTTTGGTCGATCAGCAGATGTTTTGATAATCACGTTTGAAATATATAATCTTACCGGTTAAACACTTTTGTAGTTATGTGAGGATAGGCGTAGTTATTATTATATTAATGTTGCATAAATTATTATTCCAGAGTTAGTTATTATCACATAACGAAGTCAGCTTCATAATTACGTATTATTGATAATATAACAACCTTTTATATTAGTGATATTTTTAAGAGTTAATTATATAAATGGTCCCTGTGGTTTATGTAAAATAACAGGTTTGGATACTAAGACTTTTTTGTAACAGGTTGGGGTATTGTATTTTAAATTTTGTAACGAGTTAAGGTACTAAGACTAACAGACGTTAATTTTTCTTTTAAATTTAAGTTAAATGACTAAAATACCCTTTGAAGGGTTATTTTTGTAATTCTATATATTTACTTTATACAAGGACCATTAGTGTAATTAGATGCAACTTTTAAAAACTCAACCCCTTTCCTTGTCAGCCTGTATCACCACCACCACCACCATATACCCACTGTTACCACCACCCAACCCTTATACCCATCAGCCACCACCGTCACAACATCACCATCACCATTATCCCCACCTCCACCGTCACACCAACAGCATCATCTCACCTAACCCCCTTCCCTTTCTCTTGTTAACCCCCGAAAACCCCAAACCCACACATTATTCTCCCTCCCACTCGCATTCAAATCACCATCACCACCACCACTAAACCATCGTCACTGCCCACCATCAACTCGTTGCACCCTTCCTTATCCGAACACACCACCACAACCAGATCCAAACATATAAGTGGTCCCCCAACCCGTGACTTGTTTAAAACCCTAAAACCCAAATTAAACATTAACTCGAGATGAATCGGCAGTGGATGGTGCCATGTTGATGATGGTGAGATGGCGCCGATGATGCAACGATGGAAATGGTAGTGACGATGTTGTTGTTTGATTTAAAGAAAAGATGGTGTTGGTGAGGATGATGTGACGAGGTGGGGACCGACGATGGGGTCTGGCGGTGGTGGGCGATAGTGGGGCTGGTGGTGGTGGTCGGCGATAGAACCCCACGGTGGGAGTTGGCGGTAGTGGTGGTCGCTGGTGGTGGGGGTTGACGGTAGTGGTGGCCGCTGGTGGTGGGGGTTGCCGGTGGTGGTGGCAGCTGGTGGTGGGGGCTGCCGGTGGTGGTACCGCTGGTGGTTATATATATATATATATATATATATGTGTGTGTGTGTGTATATGTATAGTATATATATGTGTGTGTATGAAATTACAAAAACACACCTTCATTTATTATAAATGGCATCAACAAACCTTTAATTACACTAGTAGTCCTTGTAAATTAAAAAGACAAATATGACCTTGTATTTAACAGAAAAACTAACGTCAGTTAGTCTTAATACCTTAACTCGTTATAAAATTAAAACACAATACTTCAACCTGTTACAAAAAACCCTTAGTACCTAAACTTGTTATTTTGTATAAACCACAGGGACCATTTGCGTAATTACTCTATTTTTAATGAACATGAAGATAGGCCTCTACTTATGAGAAGATAATATATGAATATAGAAAATGCGTCATTATGGTGATCTGTAAATATTTAAAAAGTGATAGTCTTATACCTTATGTAAGTCATTTAAATAGTTATGCGCCGATGACCTCACGATCTAGTGGTGCATATTCGAGTTTTACAAAGTATCGATAGACGGATTTCATGAGCAGATATTCGTAGGTGTGTATGTTAAATCGGTATTTAACTACTTTTAAGACAACGAGCTTAATAGATTTAAAATTTTAATTACTATACATATTTAAAAACAAGGTTAGCAACGACTCACAAACCCTCATTATGGAAAATATTACAAATAGTAACTAAGTTTTATAAATTTTCTAATTTAGTCACTCGGGCATATTTTCCCAAACTAAACCAATAAACTATCAAATTGAGTCGTTATTGAATTTTCCTATGTCAAAAAAGTAACGAAAGATGTGGAGGTTGAAATTTTCAATATATGAATTTTTATTATAAAACATGCTAATTATATAAATAAAAAATAAAAAAGTACCTAAAGTTCACGCCAACGATCCCCTTTACAAGCAATCATCCCGGGTTTGATCCCCCCCAACCCGAGAGATTTTTTGTTTGTCACTCACACACACATACAAGTCACATAATAAATCATTAATTTGGGTTATTTGATAAGTGGATAAAAACGAATTAATTAATGAGATATAAAAGTGCTTATGATGATGATTGTTGGTGAGCGGAGGTGGTGGTGGTGGCGCGCGATGGAAGTGGACCAGGTGGTGCGTGGCGGCCGATGGTGGTTGATAGTGGTGTTCATGTCAATTTGTGACTAGTTCTGCTGTAGAGACGTTCGCGGCTATCTGTAAAGAACAAACGGTCATCTGTTTAGACACGCACGTCTGTATGTGACTGTAGAAAAAGATATATTTAAATAAATAAGTTTTGAGTCCAGAAAAAAAAAAGATAGAAATTCAGCAATTTCGAAAATTTCGCTAGAATATTTGCACGTTTTCTTTCCTTTACGTCATTTACACCTCACCTCCTCACTCGTCTCCATCCCTTTAAAACCACCACGTTGCCTTCAACTCTTCTTCCACCACCAACACCACCACCACCACCACCACCACCACCACCACCACCACCACCACCACCTCATAGGCTCATATTAATATCTTATCGATCGAACCACTTATCCCATCAAAGTTGATCAAACCATGGTCTGCCCCTGCGACTGGCCCGAGCCCGTTATCAGAGTCCAATCCTTATCAGAAAGCGGTCAACCACTAATCCCCCACCGATACATCAAACCACCACCAGATCGACCGTCGCTAAACCCCTCACATCCACCGGACATCAACATCCCTCTCATTGACCTCAACGGACTCAAAACCAAAGATCTCACAGCTCGAAAAACAACGATGAACGAAATCTCCTACGCGTGTCGCGACTGGGGCTTTTTTCAGGTGGTTAATCATGGATTGAAGGATGAATTAGTCGATGGAGTAAGGGAGATTTGGCGGGAGTTTTTTCATCAATCGATGGAAGTCAAGCAGAAATATGCGAATTCACCGATTACGTATGAAGGTTATGGGAGTAGATTAGGGCTTCAAAAGGGGGCTATACTTGATTGGAGTGATTATTATTTTCTTCACTATCTTCCTTTGTCGCTAAAGGATCATAACAAATGGCCTCAGAATCCACCTTCTTTGAGGTTAGATATATACCATATATGATATGATATGATATATAACACAGTTTTAACTATTTGCATTAATAATTAATATTCTATGTTAATAAAAAATTTAATTTATAAGTTTGTTAAAATGTTTACGACTGGTTTGCGACCGGACTGGTGATATGGTAGCTAATGCTTGTTATTTGTTTATATGTTAGTATTATTCGTGTATAGTAGTGATTTGCATGAGTTTATCAAAAAAATGTTTGTTTTAATGTAGGGAAGTTGTGGAGGAATACTCTAGGGAAATAGTACGTTTGGGTAGGGATTTGCTTGAGGTATTTTCGATTAATCTCGGATTAAGAAGTGATTATCTTCAAAACCGATTTGGTGGAGATGATATTGGAGCTTGTTTGAGAGTGAACTTTTATCCTAAGTGCCCACAACCAGACTTAACCCTAGGTCTTTCGTCGCATTCGGATCCTGGTGGCATCACTTTCCTCCTCCCTGACGAGAACGTTAGCGGGCTTCAAGTCCGACGAGACGAACAATGGATTACAATTAAACCAGCTCCACACGCGATCATAGTCAATATTGGGGATCAACTTCAGGTACATATTTCTTTCTATGAAATTTAAAAACTAAAGGGTACCTAGCTATTAAATAGTTGTTACTTTTATGTTTACTTTTTATGCTAGTTGCATGTTGATAGTTGAGATGTAACACAAAGTATATAGTTTCTTTGGCTCTTTATTTGACCTAGCTTGTATATTGTGTTTTTCTTTATGTTATATTTTTTAGGTTTTAAGTAACGCTATATACAAGAGTGTAGAACATCGGGTGATAGTGAACCAAAACAAAGAGCGCGTGTCGCTGGCGTATTTTTATAATCCGAAGAGCGATCTGCTTATGCATCCGGCACCGGAGTTGGTAACACCCGAGAGACCGTCTCTATACCCATCTATGACTTTTGATGAATACAGACTTTACATACGAACTAGAGGACCTCAAGGAAAATCCCAAGTAGAGTCTTTAGAATCCCAAAGATAACCTTTTATGTTATCCACTAGAGTAGAGTATAGATGTATATATAATTAATCATATACAGTTATCATCCCTTAATTGTAACTACCTAGATACAAAGAAAGATTTTGAAGTCTTGTTATATCATCCAAAACAGTAAATAATCCTTTTTTGTGTGTATTAAACAGCTATAAATTATATATTTATGGCAGAATGTTTCGTACATGTAATAGTTGTGCCCTATAATTAATAGTTTGGGTTTTCTTGTAATAACTTCTCTATAAAAGAAAGATGTGATTATATTAGGGTTTTTTTTTAATTATTATTATTGTATCTTTTATAAATAGTTCATTAACTTGTTACTCAACCCAAACACATCACGGTCTATTTGAGATTTACTTGTTTAATTTACTATAATAAGGATTATGTGAGGTCCTCAATAAACGTGGACAAATTTGTTAATAGATATAGAAATGCATGCTGTCAGATCATGATCACATGTGAAACTTAAATAAGTGTACTAGATTATTCTAGCCATGTTTAATTTATATATTATATGTTAAGTTGACTACCGTTATGGATTAATTGCAGCAGGTAAGGAAAAGAAAAGGATTATGTTAGTCATTTGTATTATTCCGTAAACATTCATGATTCATATGTATTATGAATGATGCGTTTTAGGAGTTTTAAGGGAATGCTAAAAGGGTAGGATTATATTACAAAAGGTATCTAATCTTAATAGTTTAAAAAGATCATGAGTTTTACACATGTTCTTTTTATTACTTCAAAGAGAATGTCATTTTGGTCATTGCGTTAAATAAATCAATTTATTGTGTCATATACGTTCACCGTGTCTTGTATGTTACATCATTTTGTTATATGTATTCATCATTTGTTATTGTCTTATATTTTACATCATTTGTTATCGTGTCTTATATTTTACATCATTTGTTATTGTGTTTTACAATTAGAAATACACAATAATATAATTTCACCAATTACATCAAAAATCATAATGTTGAAAATAACACAATGTGTCAATTTCATCATTATTTTGTATACATTATTTAAACTTTTGTTATCTATTATCGTGCTTTACAATTACAAGAATAAGATGATTTTATTTCACCAAAATATTTTTCAAAACTCATAGTGTTCAAGATTACACAATAATGATTAAAACACACAATGAGACATTGTATTATTTTGTCATTATTTTTAATGTATTAGATTAATTAGTGTTAAATTATTTTGTGTTTTACATATTAGAGATACACAACAATGTTATTCTATCATTATATTTTTTTTAAATTTATCATTTTAAAAAATATATAATAGTATTTAAAAAACACAACTAATAAAAAGACACAATAAACTACACTGATGAGATATAAGCTTAAAAATACAAAAAAAAAAGTAATTAAATTTTTATATAACAAACACTCATTTTTATGGTATAATTTTTATAAAAAGTAATGTTGTGTCATACCTAAAGTTTATGAACTTTAAAAAAATAGGAGAATTTGTAAAAAGTGAACAAAAGTGTCTATTCTTCAAATAATTCTCTGACAAACTTTTTTATGCAAACTGATCTCAACCATTAATTAAGGAGATTAATAATTGAGATTACTTTTTATAAATTTTATTTTTAAGGTTTTTTGTATTCAAACCTTTTCTATAGTAAACTTTTTTAAGGGAAAATCAAAATGTCACGCATCCTATGGAGGCTAGGAAGGCAATACTGTAACTTCAAACTAAAAATTAGAAATTTCAATCACTCCACAAACAAAGCAATTATAATTTTTTCACCTACACTCTTGACGGCTAAAGTGTAACCTTCAGGTACAGGCTTGGCGGTTAAATGGCTACACTTTAGTCCCTAAGTGCACCTTTGTCAGCTAAGGTGCTAAGGTGTAGGCGACAAAATATAAATGACTTGTTTGTAAACTCTTTAAATTTTAAGTTATTGGTATCGGAGGTTAGAGCTCCTTAGCCTCCAAAAAGGTATGTGGCATTTTATCATTGAAAATATGTAGACTTTGGAAGGGACACAAAGTTATGTGCATTTTGACAATGTCGTGAGTTAAAACGTATGTTTTCATGGATTAAAATTTATGTATTTTTTGTAAGTTGTATTGATTTCAGTTTCCATTTGTGACTATTATCATCTAAGGGGTACATGTTGTCCATCGCATTGTTCTTGGTTGACATTATAACTTTGATAAATTAACAAACGGGAATGCAAAGAAATGTTGTCTATGGTATCAACCCTAAAATATAGTTTGATCGTCACGCTAGAACTCTGATACGACTGTCAAACAGTTGCTACATTTAGTTTTTTATACATCAAATCATTTAGTTTCATCTAATTTTTCACAAAATTATGTTTCAAAAGCAGTTAATATGAATATTCAGACACCATTGTACCAAAAACCAAAGAAGCGAAGACATCCTTGATTTTTTATATTATAGGAGTAGGTTAGTATCCGTGTAATACATGGATTAAACAAATAAAATATTAAATAATTATTAATAAAAGTTTATGCATTATAAAATCATACTTAAAGATAAAATATAATTATAAGTACATGTAAATAGCTACTTTAAGTAAATAAATAAAAATGTATTTTTCTTAAACTTTTATTTTATAAAAAATTGTGATTTTTAAATATATTGTTTTAAGAAAAAATGATTTTTTTTAAATTTCATTGTATTCTGTATTTTATAATTTTTTTGTTTTTAAAAAGTGTGTTTTTAATAAAAAATATTTTTTAATTTGTTAACTTATATATATTTTTTTAATTTGAAAATTGTATAAGTAATATTATTAGTATTCAATATTATTGTTAATAATATAGAGAAATGAGATAATACGTATAATGAGATCTAGAATAGTTTCACGTTTATTTTAATTTTTTTATAGATAGATAGACAGGCTAAACACACATTAAATAAACGGAATAAATTTTAATGTAAAATATATATGTAAAACAAACATGAATAGTTACAGTATAATATTTTAATGTAAAATATAATTAAAATTATATATAGGCAATAGTTCAAGAAATAAAACAATTATAAGACTTTTTTAACTCTCTTATATAAATAGTTTCATTTTTAAACATTTTTTAAAGATTTTTTATAAAAAAAATAATTGATATAAAAATCTTTTTTTTAATATGATTTGTAATTATTTTGGTTATTTTAATAAGACTGTTTTAAATTATTTCACCTGTTTATATTTTTTTTAAAAACAAAACGATTTTAAAGTATGTTGTTTATGAATTGTTTAATGTTTTAGAAAACTTCATATTATATAAAAATTTAGTTTTTTTGCTATTTAGATTTTAACTAAAAGATGTATTTTTAATTTCTTTCATAAATTCTATTCTAAAAAAGGATAGTTTGATTTTTAAAAAAAATCTATAAGATAGAGAAACATAACAATTAATAAGAGAGAAAATTTGTATGAGTGTTTAAACTATAACACTCTTTTGAAGAGAAAATTGATGTGTGAATGTTTAGAAAAAGAACAAATTTCAAAAACATGAGTTAAGAGAATGACAAGTGTCAAAAGAAATATTGTTTTATTAGAGGTTATAAATTAATCTCCTTCATAAATTCAATTCTTAAAAAAATAGTTTCATTTTTAAAAAATCTATAAGATAAAGAAACATAACAATTAATAAGAGAGAAAAAATTGTATGAGTGTTTAAATTACTATAACACCATTTTGAAGGGAAAATTGATATTTGAATGTTTAGAAAAAAAGACAAATGACAAAAACATAAATCAAAAAAATGACAAGTGGCAAAAAAAACATTGTTTTATTAGAGGTTATAGGTGCGTAATAATATATATAAAAGGGGTTCTTCATGTAAAAAAAAATTAACTAGAAAACAAAAGGCTATAAACGATCATAAGCATCCAGGAAAAGAAAAGAAAAAAATAAAAAAAAATCTCACAAAGTAATTAATGTAAATCAATTAAAATATACATGTTAAATATGATTTTTAAATTTCTGAAATTAACACCATGTGGATTTAAAATTTAAATTAAGAGCACATGTTGGATGATTAAATTTCTGTAAACTACATATAATATTAACAAAATAACAATTAGTTACGATGCCCATTCCATTTCCATTAATTAAATATATTAAAGACCACCAGTCCAAATCATGAAATCAAACTACACGGAATATACGAAGTTTTGAATCATTTGGCTTTTTATCATCGATGAATCTAACTGTTTTAATGAAGCAATAAAGTTATATCACTTGTTAAATTAAATACTTAGGCCGACTCTTAACAGATATCATATTCTATCATGTTATTGATAACAAATTTCCTAATTCTTGAAATTTAACTGTTTTTCCTTGATTTCCGGAATTTTATGTTTTGTAAACAATTTCTAAAACTATTATTTATATTTATCATTTTAAAAAATTATTAAGCATAAATTTTGATTTTTTAATTAGTTACTTATATCTCTTTTATTAAAAGATTTTAACTGGATTCAATATTTTGATGTTTATCTTTCAATTTGGAACATGTCAACAATTTTTAATAATTACTATTTCTATTTACTATCCGATTTAGTTGTGAATAATGAAAGAATTTAATTTAATTTTATCTGAATTAGTTGTTTTTATGTTAATAGTAAATTAATTTAGCGTTACAAGTATATAGACAAATTTAAAATATAGGTTCTTTATTGAAAAAAAGGTAAAGCCACAAATACCACAAACGTTATATACAAATAATTATTTGAGTATGTGTGAATTGCAAGTGTACTATAATTTTTCATTTTTCAGTATTTAATATAATATAACTAGAGTATTTAATATAATATAACTAGGTTAGCATCCCATGTATTACACGGGTTAAATAAATAAAACAATAAATAATTAGTAATAAAATTTATGAATTATAAAACCATGTTTGAAGATAAAGTATAATTACAATTACATATAAATAACTATTTCAAGTAAATAAATAATAGATAGGTTATAGGTAGATAGATATATAGATTAAAATATAGTCTAGAAACCAATTTATTAAATGGATTATAGTTCGTAATAACCATGAAAAGTTACAGTATGATATAATAATATAAGATATGTATAAAATTATATATACGTACTTGTTCAAGTATAAAACAATTTTACTATTTTTAACTCTCTTATCTAAATAGTTTTATTTTTAAATATTTTTTTAAAGATTTTCTTATAAAAATTTATTATTTATTAAAAAACTCAAGTTTCTAATTATTCTGATTGTTTTAATAAAACTGCTTTTAGATAATTCGATATTTTTTTATAATTATTTTAAAAAAGAACTGGTTTAAAATATTTTGTTTCAAAAGGTTCAATGTTTTAGAAAAGATATGAATTTTATTTTTTTAATAATTTATTTTTAAAAACATAGTTTGATTTTTAAAAAATGTAGATGAGAGAAAAAAATGTATCAAATAACCAAATTAATTTTTATGAAAAGAAAGAAATTGTTTGAGTGTTTAATTACTTTAATACCCTCTTAGAGAGAAAATAAAATGAGAATATTTAAAATAATAGAAGTGTCAAAAAGATTATTTTAAAAGATGACAAGTGACAAAAAACATTATTTTATTAGTATCTATAGATACATAATTTCATTAAATCATCAAATGACTAAGAAGAGTATAAAGAAATGTCTATTCAATTTGTTATTACAAACACGTTAAATAACTACGTTTTTGACAATATATGTTTATTTGCGAGTCATGAAAACTTAAATTTCTCATTCTTCTCATTATATTTACTTCTAGAAGGAAACAACATGACTCTAGTTTCATCATAAAGGGCATGGTACAAAAGCGTATTCGTAATCGGACCCATACTTGGTCAGGCCAACCGTACATGTGTCTGCTAGCTTGGTGAGATTGTATATACGGAACACAAGACCAAACAACACACCCACGGCTATGTGTGTGGGTTGCAGTTAGACATATGATACGTTTTGATATAAGTAGAGAAGAATGATGTACAAGTATTATTAAATTAGACGTTACAAAATAAGCACAAAAAACATAAGACGATATTGCTATCAGAAAGGTTTGTTAAAACATGATTATGTATCATACCAAAGCAACGTTAAACCAAATTTTATTAAACGCTATGCTACAAAATAAATAATAAATAATAAATAATATTAAAATGAAGCGTTATGTATATCTACTCTTAGATTACAAACGTCTTATGATTGGCACATGGCATGTTGTCATGAATGACTACATCCGATAACAATTTAATATATGTATATTCTTATCATTAATATAATTATTGACATCGATTAAACTGTCTAATCATTATATCATATGTCAATGGTTGGGCTTAGTTTGAATATTATTTTATTAATGATCAAACTACTTTGTAGCGTTGTCAAATTTAATACTTATTTACACATGACAAAATGGACGGGTTGGTTCCGGTCGGGTAGCGGGTCAAGATAGTTTGGGTTAGGGTGGGTTCGGGGCAGAGCGGGTTCGTGTTAGAAATGGGTCAGGACGGGTTCAAGTCAAGACGTGCCGGGTTGGATTGGAAAAATAAAAAATTCTTTATTTCCAACAAAATCATACATTTAATCACAACTGACAAAATGAACAGGTCGGGTCGGGCAAGGTGTTGAGTTAGAAAGGATTTGAGTCAGGATGAGTAATGCGGGTCAAGATGGGTCTATTTTCTTTGTTTTTATTATCGTTAGTTTAATCTGATCGATGTCATACTCATACGCAAAATAGATCATTTGGAATCACAATTTTTGTTTTAATAGCTTTTCGGTTGTGCATCTACGTGATGAGTGTAGCGTTCACACCATATATTTTTCTCTCTCAATTTAACGGAGTTACGCAGTAAGCAGCGGTGGTCGGGAGTATAGGCGGTGATTGGAAGCTTATAGTCATGACTCATGAGTAGTGAGTTTTGACCATGTTATGGTGTCAAAAACGGATTAAGATAGCAACCAAGCAAAGTGTTAGGTTGCTCGATAAACCACCTTACAACCCGTTGCGATCTATTTCTAGTTTTAATTCGGCCCATCTTATCTATCAGATTATGCGTGAATACTTTGATCAATGAATATTTGATTCTTTCTTCAATATGGAATCGATTCACACCAATTCTTCTATGTATACAGGTTTATCCTGACCCGTTGTTAATCTCACTTGTTTTAGTTCAACTCATCTTGACCTATTCTTAAATTTTCCCATGTCTAACATGACCCATGAGGTCATTATAAAAAACCAATATGAACCTAAAATTTTATATACTAAATTTAAATAACTAAGTTCAAGAAAATATGATCTTTAAACTGTAAAAGCAAAATCAAAGTTACAACATGAATCTGATTCTAACAAATAGATTTTCTCTGTTTTAGATCAATACATATGTGTGCTTTATCTCTTCTGGTCTCTAATTTCTTTTAATTTTTATATATTTTGTCGTTCTTATGTTCGTCTATTTAGATATATACATAATTTTATAGTCTATGGTGTGTCGCGACTCATAATATGGACATGTTTGATGTTGATATGATAAGTTCCAACTTTCAAGATGGGTGTGCCATCTATCCAATAAGCATAAAGAAGTATTTATTTATATAAAAAAGGTCTTAAAATAATATTTTTAAAAAAAACCAAATAAAACAATTGCATCCCGAAGAGGCATAGACACCCGACAAAATCTTGATCCTCATCTATGTTAAAAATCTAACTTTGTATCTGCATTATTTTACAAACACCACTTTAGATGCCCATTAAATTGTTTTCTTCTACGCTTATACTTATCCAAATAATAATTAACAACTGGTCAGGTGGATTATGCAATCAAACTTTAACCTTTTCACTTGTTTAATAAACACTAAACAAATAAAATATAGGGTTTCACACGAAGAGGTTTGATCTTATTTCGGTTTGTCACGATTGGGATGTCGTTTTGGCATGGTTGTTTCTGCTTAACTAAGTTAAACAAGGTGTAGTGGGCCCATGGGGTTATATGATTATGTATGGGATGGTTTTTAACAAAACAAATAATTATATGAAAAACAAAAAAATTTATAACCAGCACTTACATGAATTATATATATATATATATATATATTTGTTTTTCAAATGTTAAAACACTATTAAGTATCGATTACTAATATGTTGTAAATAAATACGAGAATGAAGAGTGTTACGTATACATAACACTGTGTTAAATGAAAACTTGTTACATATACGTAACTTGTCCATGATGTATATATAAAACTATGAGACCAATTTTCATTTCATCCATAACCCTATTTCTATATATACACAGACACATGTATAGAGAGAGTTGTGATAAAAAAAAGTTATAAATGACATTCAAAAAAATCTATAAGTTATGTAAATGGTTTCATTAGTTTTCTCTGGATTCATATAACTATATGGTTTTCTTATAAACTCTCCACTACGTATGTATATGTGTGTTAATATATAATAATTTTATTAGTATGGTTATACATTTAAATTTCATAGTCTTAGATTTTTTTTATTAGTTTTTGAGCCTTTACAAATGGAGGGGAAATAAGTGTCTCAGAAAGAAAAAAAAATCATGAAATTCTAATTTGAACGTTTAATAAGTCATAAAATTTTTTGCGACGTTTCTATTTCTATCATCGTTTAGTAAGTTCTATTTAGAACAAAATTGTACATAACAAATTACAAGTTATCAAAACACAAAATACAAGTCGTCAAAGTTGCTTAAAGTTTATTTATTTACGGTGTTTTTTCCATCGTTTAAACTATGATAATTTATAAAACTATTAACTATGGATTTGCCATGGCAACAAATTTTTTTTATCAAATCTTAAGACGTGAACTTTTTCAAATTCTAAGCTGTCAAAAACGCGTTTGCTTTATGATATGTAGAAATGGCTGCCGTTAGAGGCTTTGTTGGACAAATTGAGTCTCATGGGCTGACTGGTGCTGGGCCAAAGAAGAGAAGATCCTTATGTCGTGAGTTGAGTCTAATGGGCTGACTAATACTGGGCCGTAGCTCACTATACCGGGCCTAAAACATGTATACGGTCTACAAGGATATTAGGGTTGTTTTAAAATTCAGCCTAATAAGTAAATGGGCATAAATAAGATTTTATGGAGCCGATATTGAATCAACGAACTGTTGCATCAGATCGAAAAGAAAGAATGAACAACTTGAGGCAACACAATCCTGAGTTCAAAAAATGGTTGTTAAAGCGTGACGGCTTATAAATATATGATGTATGATTTTTATCATTTAGTTTGTAGTTTAACCAGACTTGATAGAATTAATAAATATATGACGCATCCGGTGCTTCCCTAAGCTTTCGTTTTACACGGGCTCGATCGCTTTGCAATCTAATGTATGCAGTTTTATCCGCACAAATATTGTTCTACCGCTTAAAATCATAAGCTTAAGGTCACAGAACAACCTTATCAGTTTCTCAAGGCCGCCCTCCGGTCTTAATGACCTCATATAAAGACACTTTTGGCAGTTATTTTCTTGTTATTTGAATTTTGCTCACGAGGAAAATAAATTTTCAGCAGTTGATCGAGTCCACTTGGAACCATTGCAGGAAAATAAAGCTTCAAATCTGATTGAAAATGACAGGTTAAAGTATGCTAAAAGAATATAGAGTTGGTCAATGTGTAGTTTACTTCAGTACACTTAGTTTGTTTATCAAGTAGTTGATCATATTTACCAAACTGTGCAAGAAATGCATCAAATAACTATCTTTAACTTTACTGAACTGATTATTTGATTCTGAATTACAATAATTGCTTCAAACATCACCAATATTGGCTCTATTTAACTATAACTTACACCTATTATACAAACACAAATCCAACCACTGTTTTCATAACCTAAAACACATGTTAAAAACATGGACCAAATCGCTATCTAATTACTACTATGCACTTCACCGCGATCATTATCAGCTCATTATGATCCTGTCAGGAAGCAGGCTGACAGAAAATTGGTCCTCAGGCTGCTCAGTGGTAATAAGTTTCAAAACGGAGTGACAACTGAGGCCATACTTCCTCTGAGCTTCTGTAAATGCTTCACCAAGAACCTCCTTGATCCAATCCTCTGTTTTCGTGGTCTCCAGCAAGCATGAAGCTTTAAGAACTTGCTCCATTACTTTATAATCGATCTCTAACGAACAATCCAGCCCAACTTTATTCTGGAAACAATCACTGATTCTCTTTAAAATCTTCTCAGCAAGCGAGTCGAAGTCAAATGGCTTAAACATGACCTTTTCATCAATATGTTGGATAAGATCTTCAAACCAAGCGTTCGAGTTCACAGCAGAAGAATCCTTATCCGCTTCACTCTCATCAGCTGGCAGGTTTAGGTCCAGGTAGTGTTTCCTCTTGTTCTTGCTGACAGGTGAACTTGTCCGCTGATGTCTTGTAACACGAACCACTTTCCTGCTCGGTTTCATGTCATCGAGATCAAACCAGGACGACAATCGGATGGGCCCACATTTCGCTTTTAAAACATTTTCCTCTGTGTAATCAACATCAACGCCCTCGACGTCATGTACTCCAAAGGATTTGGAAGTTAAAACAAAAACCGCATTGCTGATGCTTACTTCTCTGCCATGAGAGTTAGAAAATCTCCCAGTACTTGCAGCTCGAGATAGATGTTGTCGAGTGAGCGTATCAGCCGTATCAACATTTTCAAGAAAAACAACAGATAAAGGTTTCTTGATCAGTTCGTCAGCAATGAAATCAACGATGTTTTTCCCTCTCAACTTTAGATCACACCTGCTGAGAAAATCTTGACAACTTAGATCAACAAAGATCATGTTTTCCTTACCTCCGAGTAATACTTCAGCTAGAGCAACAGCGGTTTTCTTCTTAGCAGCTCTATCAGGCCCTAGAAAACAGAACCAGATACCAGCCCGGTTGGGTCCAGAGCTCGTCCTGCAACGGGCTATGGTTTGACTAATAACACCAAGAACCTCTTCTTGTCTGCCAACCCTTGTAAACAGCAAATTGTACACCAGTTTAGAATCTTTCTGATCAAACTGACCCAACCCCAGATCTGTAGTCACCGAGTTTCCTGATGCTGTTGAACCTGAAAGGCTGCAAACAATACATGGATCTTTACCGTTTCTGGAGCTCGACTTTGTAACTGTGTCGCATCCACTTTCAGATGAAGATCCAGCGATTTGATTTGTGTCCTCAGCGACTTGAAAGCCTACAACAGATGGGACTTGGGGTCCGATTGTATACGTTGCTTTAGGTAAGATTTGCAAATATGGTTCCCCTTGATGAACACGCCGACAAATATCATGCCATTTCTTTTGCAGCCCGATGATTTTAGCGCTTGCTACATCTTGGGCCTGTGCTGCATAGATGCAATCGGTTTTCATATGATTTATATAAAGTTACTGATATAGTTTTCATTTTTATTGTCTTGTATTAATTAAATTTTTAATCTTTTTGAAAGATTCAAGCATTACAATAGGAAACATTGTAAAGACAGATATCACGTTATATTATAGCAATGCATACCTGCACCACATCCATTTGACTGTTTGCGCGAATTTGAGACGTGTGTAACCAAGAAGGCAGAGTTGACAGATGATGATCTGAAACCGAACCATTAAGCCCACCATTCGATATATCATTCACTTCTAACTTAAACTTCTCATCACAGATGTGGCATAATGATCCAAAATGGTTTGTGATCGTCAATGGGCTCCTGATGTCTGATGGCAGAGAGAAGAACCCTCCAAATGGAACAAATGACTCCATTAGACTGCAAATTCAGCAATTCCACCATGAACATACAGCTCAAAATCAAAATTTTACTTACAAGTGAATAATATTTGGATATATTGAGTTTGATTGTTCAATTTTCACCTGGATTTTGGGAATGTTTCTGCCATTGCAGGTCTGATGGAACTGATGGGAAGAAGATGAAGGTCCCAATCTTCTTCAACAGAAGGAAACATCTTGAAAAATTGAATACAAGTTTCATGGTTTTCAGCAGATCCAATCAACCAAACTCTAGCACCATGAACAACCATTAGATCACTCAATTTCTTTACCACAACTCTAACAGCATCTGATGAATTTTCACATATTAAACTCTTCAAATCTCCATACTCAACCATCACTCCAGACTCAGTACCCTGTTTAAGAACACTACCCACCTCTTCCAACTTCAAATTCAACACATTCACATCAGAATTTCCACTAACAAAGCTTACAATCGCATGTTTAACGGAAATCATAGTCGTTAACTCCGGTGGGGGGATCGAAATCGCACCAATTCTCGTTTTCTGTAGCGTTTCTAAGAAGCTTCTAACTGCGTCAATGGCGGATGGACCAACAAGTAACGGGTTATTCCGTTTTTTACCCTCTTTTCTAACGAGAACTTCGTTGATTCTCGTATTAATCTCATTGTGTTCCATAAACCCTTGAAATGGAAAACTGACATTGTTAGTTAGATTACAGAGGAATATCGGTTGCCCTTTACAACGAAGAAGCTGACGATGAACGGGTCGGAGTATGGATAACTTGATATCCGAACTCCGGAACCCGGACTCTCCAAAAACCCGACTCACAACCGGGTCATCAAGTATCGACAGAATCAAATTCTGCAACTCCACCTTCACCGTCGAAACGGCCGACGACGGCGAACACGACGACGTCGTTTGCTGATACAAATGAAAACTCTCCGGCTGCCGCCGTTGGTTCGCCTGAGAGCGTTTAATCGCCGCCATGAGCGAGTTCGACACCGGCGGCTCCGCCACCCGCTGCGGCGTCGACGACAACCGATCCAACGCCACCCCCAAACAGAGCTCAAGGGCTTTGAACTGGAGGCGTGAAGCGTACGCGCTGTTTCTAGCGCGGCCACACGCCTCCCGGAGCGGCGACGAGGGCAGCGACAGTAGGGCGGAGACGGCGTGAAGCGACGACGTTTGGGTGTGGCTACGGCGGTGGGCGACGGCGACGGCGTCGTCTAACGCTTGTACGGCCTCCGGAGATAAACATTGCCGGGCGATATTCACCGGCGTCGGCATCGGCGACGGCCACCACCGGCGGAGATGAAAGCGGTTGAAAAATGAAAATAATATTATTTGATTATTATTATTATTATTTGAATTTATGGTTAAAGGTGTTGTGGAGAAGGAGAACAAGGAGGACAAGAAAATATAATTTAAAATTATGATTTGGAACAAGTATATATAATATGGGAAAACCCCAAGCATGCAAAAAGTGTCAATATCTCAATATAGTCTTTTTAATTGTATGTTAAGTAAAATATATAATGACATATAAGAGTCTTCCATATGGCTAGTTCATATGAGTGATTGTATATTTTAAAACTATGTATAGAGGCATGTGACTAAATCAAAAGGTAATATGAATATATAGATTAAATATAAGTGTTATTTATTATATCTTGAAATTATTAGCAACAATTATTCGATTTTCTACAATAAACACATTTTAACATGTATGCGGCTGAATTTATATATTTAACATTTTAGTTATAAAACACTCTACTTGACTATCGGAATGTTTTCTTGAAGGCCTATCATATATTAAACGAGTTACTTATCTAATAACATTTATTAACTAAAAATGTCAATCATTATTCAAATAAAATTAAAACCAAACATCTTTCAATACTTGCATAAATATGGAATCTAAAACATACTTACCATAAACTAACCTTTTTTAGATCATTTATAGGTATGTTATGTTTAATTAACCTCTGAGTGCATAATCTGTTTTTAAGTATTTATTATAGGTATGCTATGTTTTAACCTTTGTTTGTATATAAATAAGATGGAGTTGTTTCAAAGAAATAAAAAAGGAAAAAATTATAGGTTAAATAGGGAGGTGGAGATGACCGTGGAATGTGGTGGTGGTGTTGGATGGTGGAGATGATGGTGGCGGTGGTGCTTGAGAATTGAGATGATGAGTGGTGGTGGGACCTTTGAAAAATGTTTGAAAGGGGTGGTGGGGTGAGGGCATAGATTCTTATGTGTAATTGAGATCTTTTGGTTTGATAGAAGCTTTTTGAAGAAGGGGAAAGGTATGAGAGGCATGTGTGTGTCTTCACATGAAACATCTCTTTAGTGGAAGAGTCATGGTGCATCCTACAATTATTAAAACACCTTTCCCACTTTTTTTATTTAATATTTACTTAAATTCAAATCACAATAATTTAGAATATGATATTTTTATGAAGGGCATTTACATGTTTCCCCCTCATAAAATCTATCAATTACATATTTGTTCAACTAAAAAAGTTAATTACATATTTTCCCTTATTAAAACATATATATATATATATATATATATATTACATATTTTTACTTATTTTATTTAAATAATTACATATTTACTTATAACATAAGATTGAGATAGTTGTTCACTAACTGATTACAAATTATTACAAGTTGTATTGTATTACATGATAAAAGGATAGAACGTTACGGTAAAAAAGTGAACTATATATTAATTTCTTGTTCTTTACTCGTAGTAATACTGTTTAAGATACACTAGAGACTATACTAATTTCTTCCTCCTCTTCACATACATTTGTCCTTTCTTTTGTTCACATGAATAATCTTCCTTCTTTTGTACTGTTTAAAAGACTTAGCATGTTCTTTTTCGCATATTGGTATTCGTCTCTTGTCTAACTCTCTCTTCCACCTAACTATCTTCGGCTCTGAGGACCTCCGTGTTGTGGATGGTCCGAATGTCATATTGGGAGATTGAATCGAACTCTAGTATGATCCATGAACACATGACTAGGTTGATTTATTCTTAATTCAACATTCGAAGGTTATCACATCATGAACAATATTAGTTGTTGTTTATATTTTTAATATTCAAAATATATTTTAATGTTCTTTCTTGCTTTTTACTAATAGTAAAACACAGTGTCATATATATACATATATATTAGTAAATAAAGCATGTATTGATCTTGTAAATGAATTGTTGTGTTAATTAAAATGAGACAAAATGATAGAAAAAACTGAAGTCTACTTGGGCCATGTGATTTACCTTCACACTTTAGAGTGTAAATATTGATTTGGCTTGTTAAGGACATTAAACATTGCTTCCCTATGGTGTTAATGACTGTTAAGGGAGTGGGTGCGAAGAATTAACGAGCATGAAACCATCTATGGTGGGTCTCTCTGCACATAATATTATTTCAAATTTGTTTTTAAAGTTGGTGAGATGAAGTGAATGAAGATTAAACAACTTTTTTAGAATAAGGTGAAGTGAAATATTATAAAAATGAGTCGAGGCCAGTGAAGCGTAGATAGAATGTGAGTAAACTTATTAGGCCTTAAACTTATCAATTGTAATGTAATCATATGGATGAATCTTTGAAGGGTTTTGAAATGTTGTTTTGAATTCTTTGCTCGAGTATGCTCATATCTTTTTAGCTTGCTTTTGTTGAGAGTAGCTTTCTAAGTTAGAAGGGCTAATATGTCAACTTTGATAGTTGAGGATCTTTTTGTCTGATTCAATAAGTCTTAGATTAGTTGTAAAAAGGTAAGGTGGTGGAATGATTTTTTTTTTCTAATTCTAATTCCCTTGATCACAAATTAAATCTGTCTTGATTGAAGTCATTTTCTGATAAAGGCATTCACATTAGATTTTTTATTTTTTTTTATTTGAGTATGTGTCATATATTATATATAATAACTGTAATTGGTTATTAGTAAATGAAATATAAAATTAATAGGTATTGTTATGTGATTCCTCATATTTAAGAAAACATGATACAACCTTTATAAACTTTTTAATATTTTAAAAATGGTTGTGAGTGGTGAATATAGAAAAGATAATGATAAAGATATAAAAAATATTAAAGTAAATTACAAACTTTGTCTTTTAAGTATTGGTAAAATTAGGAATCTTGCCCTTAAACTTTATTAATTACACAAAGTGTTTTTTATTTGAAAATTTATCTTATGTTTTGTTCTTTCCATTAACAAAAGTTAAAATTTTCAATTAGTTTTCAATAAATGTCAGTTTTGCCCTTATCACTAAATATGTAGTTTTTATTAATCCCTTGTTTTCATTTTGCTTTTTTTTCTTTTATTACTTTAATTTTTTTCCTTTCAATTTTTTCACCATTTTGTTTTATAAATATTATCTTAACTATTACTAATTAATTAATTTTATTTTTAATATAAATTTTTGGATAAATATTTTAATTAACTAGTGTAATTTATAACCCAAATATAAGTTATCTTACATAAATAATAGTAAAATAACACAAAGGTGTTTGAAATTTAGGATGGATTTTTGTAGGTCCATTGTGATTAAAACATTTTGATCATTCTTTGTATATAATTATTCATAAACAAAATTTTCTATGTTATTTGAAATACATCAACTTTTTTCTAATTAAAATATCTAAAGTATCAATTTAAAATAAAGGGAAAATGTCATAGAATAGTAACTAAGTTTCAAAAATGTTCTAATTTAGTCACTCATGCATATTTTTCTCAAATTGGACCTTCAAACGATCAAATCGAGTCATTACCAAATTTTATTATGACAAGAAAATAATGATGGAAAAGACATGAGAGTTAGAATTTTCAATATATAAAATTATATTAAAAATAAAAAAAACATGTTAATTATGAAAAAAATAAAAAAAAATGCCTAAAATTTACGTCAACGTTCTATATCAGCATCAAAAGATAGAAAAAAATATTTTCTAACTGAATCCAAAAGTATAATATACTAAAAAATATGTTATGACTTTTAATTTGTATACAATATAAAAATGAGTGATCTGATTGAAACACTTTTAAAACTTGAGTTACTTAATTGGAACACTTTTGAAAGTTGGTTACTGTAGAGAATTATGAAGGCTGAAGCAACCAAAGTCCTTCAGCGAACTTCAGCTGTTGTGACAACCGCAGTTGTCTTC
>BJCM01154679.1:10000-12960 GCA_018326385.1 Flaveria bidentis | reverse complement strand
AACTAGCTATACGTGCATGATTTAATTATGTATGAATTTATATTTATATATAAGACATGGATGAAAACAATAATATATGCTTATCGTATATAAACAAAATATATATTTTATTTAACTCTAAACACTGTTATTATTTAATTATTTATATAATTTATATTTATATATAATACGTGGATAACAATAATTATATTATATTTATTTGTTATATAAAAATCATATGTATGTGTATTATATTAAAAATACATAAATTAAATAAAAGATAAAAAAAGTTGCAGAAACCATCCTTTATGTTTGGAAAAAAATACAATAATAGACCTTTAGAGGCAAAAAGACCAAATTGCCCTTGACTTAACAAAAAAAAATTAACGACAGTTAGTGTAAATGACGAAATCTGTTACAAAATGTTAACATAAAGGATGTTTAGAGTACTTTTTAAAAATAAAAGATGATACCTGTAATTTTATTTAAACTTAAAGGACGTTTTTTTGTAATTTTGTCTAAATTATATTAAATAACGTCTTGTTCTTATAAATCGGTATCAGAATTTTCATGTATTTATGTTCGAATTCTTGCATCCTTACTTTTTAAATTTTATGTCTTTTTTACCTCTTTATTTTTATGTTTTTATCATGTATTTATTTTACGTATTTGTTTTACATGTTCCTTAAAAATGTATTCCAAAAATGACTTTACAAAAATGTATTTGGTTATTGTAGCAACCGACTTATTATTATTAGATTATATATAATAACTAAACATTGTATAAAGTTATTTTTAGAATACATTTTTAAATAAAGTAAAAGAAAAATAATTCGTGAAAAATTAAAAAAAATCTTAAAAACTTTAAAAAATGTTCTATTTAAAATATTTATCTAAAAATTTAAAGATATCAGCCCCAAAAGAATAAAAAAAACTTTAAAAGATAATTAGGTAGCCAATAAAAAAAATTTAAGTAGCCAATTAAATTAAGAGTGAGAAACAATAATTTTCAAAATTATATTATTTTGGTAAATATTTTTCAAAATACACTATTTTGATGAATAAATTTTCAAACTACACTAATTTTGGAAAAACTCTAATATGGTGGATCCAAGTGAACAAACCCACATACACAAGTTACCGTCCCAACAACTATGTAGTTTTGTTAACTTGTTCTAAGGATTTCAACTCAAATTTCAAGTACCTCTTTGATAGATACTAGTCTCCTACTTCCATGTTTGAAATTTAAGTTGAATTATGTGTACAAATTGTTGCTTTTTGGTCTAAGATTGTGGGTAAAGTGTTCAGATTCTCTTCTTTTATGTAGTAGATTTCTTACCACACTAAAAGACATATTTTTCAAATGTTTAACCTAGTTTTTTGATATTCTATCATAATATAGCTTTATTTGACTTAATGCAATTTGTAAAATGTCCTCGAACTTTTGCTGAGTTTTGTGATCTAAAATGATTAAACCACTCATGTTTATACTAGTGAATTTGATTTGATATGTGATGATGACTCAATCCCTCTGGCTATATTTAATTAATGTGGTAAATTTTTAGTTTTTCACGTAACTAGTGAGTTGCTGGTGACAATTATGCACAAGAGTGATAATTATGCTGGTGACCACAATTTTTGACCTGATTTTTTTAATTTAGGGTTTTTAACCTCGATTTCTCTTTTTACAATCTCCCCTTACAATAACAACTGAATTGAAAACTTTGAATTATGTAAGATTAAATTTGAGTTCAGTAACCCTGGTTACTACATAATACAAGATGGAAAGAATGGTTTTTTAAAAAAACACTAGTTTATTTGTAAATCATTTTGAGTTCTGTATGTGGCAGTTTTATTGTTTTATAAGTAATATAAATGATGGTATCCAATAGATCTACATAATTAGAAATTAAAACAATCACATGCGAGTTTAATTTGCTTTAGAAGTATAAGGGTAATGACGGCACAATTCAATGTACCTAAAGTATCACAAATCAACAACAATAATAAATTATTACATCACATTTACTCAAAAACTACTAATTAAAAAAACAAATTACATAAAAAGTAAAAACAAAAAAAAACATCTAAATTACCATAGAAGTCATTGTTTTGCTATGTCCCATTTCTATTAGAATTATTTACAACATAGGTCCAGTCACGTAGTCATAGTCACATAGTCGCATGGTTAAATTTGGTGTAAAATATGCATATAATACATTAATAGTAGAAAACATTTTATCCATTAGGTTATAATCCGTGTAATACACTAGTTGGATAAAAAATTATTAAACATTTATTAATAAAAAGTTGGGAAGAATAAAAAGCTTTTTTGATATAACATATTATTAAAATTGTGTATAAGTAGACAGAAAAAATATTGTTTTATAAATTATTTGTCATAAATAAAAAAATATTGCCTTAATTTAACATTGTAAGACACCTATATAACATTTTAACACAGAGTACTAATGCTTTATGTAATAGTTCTATTTTTGACCCTATTTAATTAACTTCTTTTAACTATTGTGTTTTTAATACATATTATTAATACATTATTTAATTATATGATATTATTTAATTCACTTCATTAAATTTATTTTATTTATAATAATATAAAGTGACATTTAAAATTATATTTAATAATTATAATTTTTATAACTAAATACTACTTAAATTAAGTATTCTATTATGTAAATATTTTAGTATATAACTTATATATATATCTTCATGTTTATAATAACTATAATACTAATATTTTTCTAGAGGCATATTACGAGTTTAATAATTTTAAGATTTATCTATATCTTTTATAATAAAAGTAAAAGAAGGATATAATAATATGAAATCATGCTTAAATTTCAAAAAGTTAGCTATTTTATTTCATTTATACCTTTATAATAAAATATAACATATGATTTTTATAAACATGCTAAATTATGTGCTCAAACAAAACCACCATTCACTTTTAATGTCATTCA
>BJCM01154679.1:0-7500 GCA_018326385.1 Flaveria bidentis | reverse complement strand
AATGTCGGCAAACATATTTTCTCATTATTAATTAATGTTTGTTTAAACATCCGACAATTTGTAAATAAAGTTGGATTAGTTAATAATATTTGAGATTTGATTTCATTAAACTTTTCTTAAATGTACTTTTTCTTTACCACCATAAAAACGTGTTGTCATTAAACTCGTGTGTGACGCCCTACATAAATTATTGGTTTATAACAAATGTTCTGTCTCTAACATCAACAACGTGTTTTGGACGTATTGATCGTGAATAAAAGTAGAACTCCACAGTTAAGTATGCTCAGGTGGGAGCAATCAAGGGATGAATGACTTCCCTGAAAAGTTTTCATCTGGGCAACCAAAAGTAAATCCGTAAGCTACTTATGAGCAATATAAACAATATTATTGGTGTGAGGGCCAGGTGTTACATCATGTGACTCACTAATTCATTTATAACTAATGAGTTAAAGTAACTTGTAACTTGAGATGGAGAAATGGACTTCAAAAAATGATGCCAAGAATGTAGTAAAAGCAAGATTTGAATTTGAGACTTTTATTAGAGGAGATTGAATTAAACGTTTATCACTGCATCATCTTCGAACGTCAAATTATAATAATTTAATGGATTGTTTATTTACGCTAGTGATCAGGTTAAAAATATTGGACAATTATGTATGAAAATGTTTCGGTCTGGTGCTATTGATGATTGTTTCTATGTGAATTTAAATCTTTATGTAGAAATGTAAATTAATAAGATTTAAAAAAAGATTACTGTTAATACTAATAGTGTAACGTTGGAAAATATTAAGATGAGATATGATTCTATATTATGTTATTATACATATAACGAGGATAAGAAAATAATCTTATATAAAATTTAAATTTTAAGTAATTTCAAGTGTTAATACATATTACAATCCTTTAAAGCAGAACCAAAGTTTCCTTTCTTTTTTTCATTGGCCTTTTAGCTTGTCCTATATCAGTTGTTCAAAGTAAACCCCTATGTATAGAGAAATCTTCTTAGTTGAGAAAATTGAACAATGCTTGCTCTTTATGTTATTTTTTGTTAAGTTGGGTAAACAATTTAAATAATTTTGGTTTATAAAAACTATTTTTTAAATGAAAAAAATTAAAAATTTAATCGATGTTCGAAGCTAGCTCGGCTCGAGATCAACTTGATTGTAAACAAGTTAAACCTACTCGACTGAGTTTGTAAACAAGTTGAGATTGAACTAATTAGTTGGGTTTGGCTCGTGTTCCCATCCACATCACACGCTTCCTCCACTAAAAAAGTTTTATGAGAGAGAGAATTTAATTTATTTATGTCTAATTTTGTACAAAATATTAAAATACTTATTCTGATTTAGTGATTTTAAAATTTTAGATGGAAGCATTAAATGTAAATATTCTTGTTCTTGAAAATCATTTTCAAAGTATTATAATATATCATTTTCTTCTCATGTCATTATCAATCTTGAATATTTTCATTCACTCTAATTAATTAAATATAAGGATGAACTTGTTCCTTGGTTGTATAATGAAGATTTCATGAAGTAAGTCGAGGGTACCCTAATAAATTTATGATTAATGACACAAAGTTGACTTCACCGAAAATAGAACAAATTAATCTGATATAATTAATTAATATAGTGTGCATGTTTCACAAAGTGTTAATTAACCACGTTGGGTACGACATGTTATTTGACAAACAAGAGAATGAACGATGAAAGTTTAAACTTTTATAGCCCCTTTATCGACATGATAGACTACCCTCATGCTCTTAGATGGTGTTTACTTTACGTGTATAGTGACAACATTTCATGTAATATCTTCATTTATTTATCATAAAGATTTTTGGGATAGTGGTAAGCACTAGATTCCATCTCAGTAGAGATCTTAGTTTCGAATCATGTTTTTGTTAGTTTTCAGTTATAATCTTTTGTAGAACTACCTGACACCTAATCATGTTGTTAGCAGGGTAATGGGTCCTATAAATTTACTAGGTGACGCAATCACTAGATGTAATTAATAAAATATAAAACCATTTAGCCATGTGTTTGAGTGTTAAATAAATCATTCACCAATACAATCTTGTTCTTGTTTACAACCCATAACAAAATACAAGAAAACTCTCCTAAACAACTAGCCTTTAAAGTGGCCCTCTTGTTACTCAGATCACCCTACACATCAAGTAATCCTTGCTAAGGCAACATTAATTGTAACTCTTTAATATGTCACGTTCTTTTGTGTACTTGACTCCTATGTCATTAAAACTTGTATTCAAGTAGTGAAGAATATTTAATAAAATCATATAAAAGTCATTTAATATAATTCATATGAAATTTTATGACTAAAACTATTTTGTTATTTTAAATTATAAATAACTAAAATATTAAATTTTAATAATTCAAACTCTTCGTACTAACTGATAATAATCCATGATAACTATTAAAACAATGACACTCCCAACTGTATCTGTAATCAATAACAATCAAAATAACATAATTATAATATGTTTGTATATATAGGTGAGAGGTCTTTTAAAAACCATGTTATAGATAAAAACCATGAAAATCAAAGGTTATATATATGTAAGTACGTGTTACAAATAAGAGTTATGTATATGTAGAGGTTACGTGTATGTAAGTACATTTTACCAAATTCAAAAATAAGAGTTACGCACATGTAACTCATAAAAGTTACATATATATAAGTCGTTTCGTCATATCGTCATTTCTTGGAGTGTAAACTGAAAAATATATAATGACCTCAAAAAATAAAGTTGGAATTTACTCAAATATACATTAAACAATTGGAAAGTTTATCAATTATAAATTATGTGATTAGATGATGGTCGTTTACACAGTTTTCAACTATAAACATAAATTTTATTTGATTTATCTCCTATATATATACACCCATATATTTACATATATATACAGTTGATTTTTAATTGATATTACTCACAATGATAATTATGAATAAAATGAAAATACATACAAGTGAAATCAAGCAAAAAAATAAAAACAAGTTTGAGTATATAATAGTTATGTCACTAGAATTGTAATTGGCAACAAAAGTAGCAGTTGGAATTAAAATGTTATTGGTTAAAATGTTTGTTTGTATGGTTTATCATTAGTTAGTGTATAACTGTTTAAATTATCAAAATTCAATTTCCTAAGTAATTAACGTTACCTTTTATACATTAAAGTGTCTACATCCTGCTAATTATAATCTTCATTAAAATCAATGATTTAAATCTTACAAAACACATGTAATCAGGTGTTGATAACTCAAAATTAACGATTGAAATGGTAAATAGATACTCCAGCCCTTAGTATTGTTAATATATCTGGAAACCATAAGAAGGCTAATATTTTAGTGATGCTAGTATTTTTTAAAAGTTCACGGTTCAAAAGAGCAATATTTAAAAAGTATTAAAATATTTTTTAAGGAACCAGAACTGGGCCAGATTTAAACTTGGGCCCGCTTCGGCCTGTGATTTGCTTAACATCTTCTTAACAGATTTGGCCCGTTTCTTCTCTCGGCCCAGAGGATCACATACGTAAATTTGTTTGGTCTACACCAAAGTTCACATTAACACATTTAATAAACAAATTTTATACGTAAAAATCAGGCTTCAAACGAATCGAACGAACACGAACAATGTCTTGTTCGTGTTCGTTTGTTAAGATATATATACTTGTTCGTGAACTATTCATGAAGATTTACCGAACGAGATTTTTTGTTCGTATTCGTTCACTAAGAAAATAAACATGTTCATGAACCATTAACGAACAATTACCGAACGCAAATTAACACAATTAAAAACAAAGGAACACAAACAGCTGGTCATGAACATGACGAACATAAAGAAACTCATGAATACAAACAAATACAAATGATTATAGATTATTTTACAATAAAATTTATATTCTTATTACAAACATTACACAAAATCAATCAAATATAAATAAGTGCTTAACATAAATATAATAAAATACTTGATATAATAGTCATAAAAAATAACTGACAGAAACATCAAAATATAAACGAACACATTAGCGAACGTTCACGAACGGACATTAACGAACGTTCACGTATATAAATAAACGAACGCGGCTTGTGTTCATGTTCATTCGTTCAACCAAACGAACGACATTTTCTTGTTTGTGTTCATTCATGTGCTAAATGAACGAACATAGACGAACTTCCCGCCGAACGGTTCACGAACTGTTCACTAAACGTTCGGTTCGTTTGCATCCCTACATATAAACAAAAAAATGGATTGAATTGTCACTTTACAACAATTGCACATGATTAAAAATATTATTAACAATCTAAATGATAAAAACCAGTGACCTTCGTAAGTAACCCCACTGAAATCTATATGTGGATTGATTTTACTCATTTATTAGTGTTGGATTATGAATCAAACTAGTTATGCTACTAGAGGGACTTATATTAACAATCATCCATAGTTAAAATTGATAGCTTATTCTTGTATGTGTTAGATAATTCAGGGGGTGATGTGTAACTTTCTGGGTTACGGATATTATAAAAGTTTAGAAGTTAGTTAGGTTAGTTAACTTCTTCATTTTGCTTGTAAGCTCAAATCATACCTGATTTGGGGTTTCTTTTTCATTCTTTGTATTGGTTTGATCATAATCACTTTAATCGGTATTAGAGAGTGTTCAAGATTACATCCTCGAGTAGATTTGATTTCATTCATATTGAGTTTGATTTCACAATTGGTATCAAAGCCTGGTTAAGGCTCAATTAAACTCGGAATCTACTGAGGAATCGATTGTACGTGAAGTAAGAGATCAAGATGGTGTCTACAAAGTTTGAATTGGAAAAATTTGATGGCCGGAATGATTTTGGTCTGTCGTGGATGAAGATGAGGGCTCTCCTTGTTCATCAGGGCCTGGTGGAGGCACTGACCGGCGGAGGTCCGGTTATAACATTGCCACCAGATGCAACAGATCAAGAAAAGAAAGAGGCAAAAGCCGCAGAAGATAGGAGGAAGGATATACAAGAAAAGGCACATAGTACCATTATCCTGAGCCTAGGAGATCGTGTGCTGATGGAGGTATCATAAGAAACCACAGTTGCTGGAATATGGCTGAAGCTAGAGGGATTGTACATGACAAAGTCATTAGCAAATCAGTTATACCTAAAGAAAAGACTCTACACATTTCATATGGAATCAGGCAAAACTATTGAAGACCACATAGATGAATTCAACAAGTTGATGCTTGATTTAGGTAATATTGATGTAACATTGGAGGATGAAGATCAAGCAGTTATATTCTTGACTTCCTTACCTCAATCGTATGAACACTTTGTTGATACTTTAATGTATAGGAGAGAAACTTTTTCCATGGACGAAAGTAATATCTGCAATCAATTCTAGAGAATTAAAGAAAAGATCAGATGGTTCAGAGGAGGCTGGTAGTAGTGGGTTGATGGTCAGAGGTAGATCTGATCAAAGAGGGTACAAGAATAAGAGTCAACACAGATCAAAGTCGAGGTTCAAAAGGAAATGCTACATTTGTAATTCTGAAAAGCATCTAAAAGGGATTGCCCAGATAGGAAGAATAAGAAACCAGATCACAGTCATCCAAAGCATCAAGGAAATACATATCCTAAAGGTTCAATGGATGGATATGAGAGTTTAGAAGTGTTGATGGTCACAAAGTGAATCATGTCTGATTCATGGGTGATGGACTCAGGCTGCTCATACCATGACTCCATTAAAGAAGTTCTTTAAGGAGTATAAAGAAGTGGACCTTGGAGAAGTAAGGTTGGGTGATGATAGATCTTGTAAGATTGAAGGGTATGGAGTAGTTGATTTAAAACTAGACAATGGAACAACTATGGAACTGCATAATGTCAGGTACATTCCTCAATTAACTAAGAATCTTATTTCATTGGGTACTTTTGAAAATAATGGGTGTAGTGTGAAAGGCAGAGCCAAGGTGATAAGAGGGTCCATAGTAATGTTGACTGAATCTAGAGTTGGTAATAATTTGTATGTTTTAGATGGCTATGCTGAATCTGGTAGTGTAGCTATGTGGAGAAAAAGAAAGAGAATCAGGCTATGCTATGGCATAGAAGACTAGGTCACATTAGTGGACAGGGAATTCTAGAACTAAAGAAGCAACAACTATTAGGAAACTTGAAAGAATGTGAATTTGGGTTTTGTGAACACTGTGTAATGGGCAAGTCACACAGAGTAAAATTCACAAAAGGCAGACATAGTACCAAAGGTATTTTGGATTATGTTCATACGGATCTATGGGGACCTACTAAAACTGCTTCTTTAGGTGGAGCTCATTACTTTCTCTGTATAATTGATGACTACTCTAGAAGGTTGTGGGTTTTCATTCTTAAACACAAGCATGAAACATTTTAAAAGTTTAAGGAATGGAAAAGAAGAGTTTAGGCACAAACAGGCAAGAAAGTGAAGAAACTAAGAACAGACAATGGGCTTGAGTTTTGCAACAAGGAATTTAGTGAGTTGTGCAGGAATGAAGGCATGTCCAGACATCTAACAATGCCTGGAACACCACAACAAAATAGGCTTGTGGAAAGAATGAACAGAACCATTCTAAACAAAGTTAGATGTATGCTGCATGAATCAGGGTTGCCTAAGAGCTTTTGGGCAGAGGCTGTCAGTACTGTTGCTCACTTGATTAATAGGTCACCTTCATCAGCAATTAACATGATGGTACCCACAGAGAAGTGGTCAGGAACAAAGACAGAATATGATGATCTAAAGGTGTTTGGTTCTGTAGCTTACGCACATGTTAATCAAGATAAGTTGGAACCAAGGGAAATAAAATGCATATTTCTTGGTTATTCTGATGAGGTTAAAGGGTATAGATTGTATAAGCTAACAGATGAATGTAACAAGGTATTCTCAAAATAGGAATGTTACCTTTAATGAAGAAATGTTGTACAAAGATGTCTTAAGAGCAGGAGAGAGAAGATCAGTTTAGAGTTCACAAATTGAGGTGGAGGATTATGAGTCATTGATTGACATAAACCCTGTATCACTTGATAACGACCAATCAAGTGGCAGCTCTAATGGCAATGCCGAAGGAGCTCCAGGTCAGGGGTCTAATAGTACCAATTCTTATAGCTTAGCTAAGAATAGGACTGGAAGATAAGTATTGCCACTTGTTAGATTTAGAGAATCAACTGATTGTGTTGAAAGTGAAAGTGACTTGACTGCTTTTGCCTTTATGACAGCTAAGCAAGAAAGCATGGAAGAACCCTTAACCTTTTATAAGGCCATTGTAGAGAATTATGAAGGCTGAAGCAACCAAAGTCCTTCAGCGAACTTCAGCTGTTGTGACAACCGCTGTTGTCTTCAGCTGTTGTTTTCGGACTTAAGTCTTCAGCTGTTTTCAGACAGTCTTCAGCTATTTTATTCAGCTGTTGTCTTCAGCTGTTTGTATTCAGCTGTTTGCAGACTTAGTCTTCAGCTGTTTGTCTTCAGCTGTTTGCAGA
>BJCM01154678.1:0-13032 GCA_018326385.1 Flaveria bidentis | reverse complement strand
ACAAACTCTAAAGACAAAGTCTGAAGACAAAAGTCTGAAGACAAAAGCTGAAGACAAAGTCTGAAGACAGAGTCTGAAGACAAAGTCTGAAGACAGAGTCTGAAGACAAAAGCTGAAGACAAAGTCTGAAAACAAAGTTTGAAGACAAAGTCTGAAGATAGTCTAAAGATCAAGTTTTCAGAAGTTGTCATAACAGCTGAAGAAGTTCTCTTCAGTAGTTGTGATGGTTTACTTTCAGTAGTTGTCTTTACTTTTTCAGTAGATTGTAATCAATAGTTTAGTATAATGTAAAACATCTGAAGATCTTACACTTCAGATGTTGTAGTTTCAGTAGTTATAGAATTAGCTGGTATTTTAAGCTTTTATTGTAAGATGTCCTCAGTTGTTGTGGACATATTCAGTAGTTTCAGTTATTTTCAGTTGTTTGTATAATTTGTTAGATGTCACTATCAGGTGACATCTGCTGACGTCACATTCCTCTATAAAAGGGATGTTGACCTAATTTGTATATGCCGAAGCTTATGAATGAATGAAAACATTATCTTTTGCAGAAAACTTTCTCTCTCTATAACCGTCACTGCTTGATTGAATATTCATCTTATTCTTGCTTAAATTTCGTCTAATTCTTGTACTATTCCGCTGCAAATCATAACGTAATTGATCAAACTAGATCTTAGATCCTTACAAGAACATATATAGCTACAATCAAACCTCGACAGATTACAAGTTTACAAGTTTATACGATTGACTAAGTGTACTTGGTTCCCATGATGAACAAGTCATACGTCATCAGGAGCCGGCAATACATCGACTTTAGCACCAAATAGGCTTGTCAGGCCCATAGATCTATGGCGTCACCATGCTAGCAATAGTTAATGATTGTCAACATATAATGTATCTCATATAAACCTCATAATAACACAAATAACCATGACAAAATGGTAAAGATGAATGGCATGTGCGTTACAAGTATAAAGCGTTTACAAGTGTAAGTTGATAAGTTTAACATATTTCACCCCAAAATGGTGTGAAATAATATAAAAAGGGGGCAAGGAAACTCACATGATCAATAAATATATAATGGAGATTAATAAGAATAATAAACATCGTTCCCACGTAAACCTTCACAAGGTACCTATATACATATATTTACAAGATTTAATATCTAAATATAGGTTTAACGAATTAGTAAAGGATTAGGGTTTTAGGTGGAATTTGAAGATTTTTGTAAGTACGTTAAATATTTTAATAAAAAAATTTACCACTTATGTATTTTAATAGAGAAAATGAAATTATGCCATTTGTAACAACTAATAAAGTTTAAATACAAAATTTAAATAAACACTATAAAATAATCATGATTTAAAAGGTAATGTTTGAACCAATACTAATTTATTATTTATTATTTGAAATCTATTTTAATATAAATAAACCAAGAATAACCTTTGTTAAAATGTTTTATTAAAAAGTTATTTAATTATTTAAATTTAATAAAAATTCAGAAAATTATTTGGTGTCTATAAAAATATTTAAAGTTTACAAAAACTATTTTTATATTTACTAAAAATTTTCTATAATTAGTTTGAGGGCTAAAAAGCCTTAAAAAATACATGAGGGTGCCCGGGTTCGAACCCTAGACCTCATGTTGATGTTGCACGTGACTTAACGAGTGAACCAGGGTCGTAGCCTTGGTTTACTTTGGTTTTAAATTCTTTTAAACCCAAATTAAGAAGTTTCCCCTAAATTTCAAGAACCCTAGAGTCAAATTGAGTCAAATTGAACATCAATTAAATGTTCTTAACCAATTTAATCTTAGGGCTTTTAATCCCTAAATGAAACCGAGTGTTTTGGTGTGTGTAACTTACGTGTTCGATATCAAATTTATTGTTTTAGATTGCAGAAGGGTCATGGTTATGTCAAGTCTGGTTCTAGTTGCAAACGTTGACGATAATCAAATTCGTGTTGCAGAAGGATTCCAAGGATCTTGGTGAGCAAAAACCCTCTATCAATTTTAGGTCTTGAAGTCCGGATGATGGTGTTCAAGTGTGGTGTAGATCGCGACAAAGAATGATATGAAATTCGTTGGTTAGGTTTGTTTCAGGTGCAATTGAGTGTTGGGTTTGATTAGAGATAGTTAGACGTTCGACCTGGTTGAATTAATTGAGTTGTTATTGATGTTTAAGGCTCAAACAGCTAGTGGATTAAAGATGTTTCGGTTATGCATTCGATTAGCCTAATAACCGATAATTAAACGCGATTAATTGATGCATTCAAGTTTGGAGTATGTTCTAGAATGTTATAAGATGGTTTTTTTTTGGATTAGGAATCGATTGATATAATGATTTTTGGGACTCGCCGGAGTTCGGCCAGATTGTGGCCGGCGGTCGACGGGGAAAAAGGAAGTGGGGGTTGGTTTTTTGCAATATTACACAATTAGTCCCTGTATTTTATGAATGTTATTATTTTATGTAATTATCTGTTAGGATCATGTATTGAACGAAATACTAACTGATTAATGAGTATACCGAATCAAATAGTGCAGAATCATATTTGATTGGCGATCCAATCAGTGAGAACGCACGTAGAAACAATTATGTATTGAATCCAAACGTTAAGAATGATTAGGAATCGATCTACTACAATCTATGAACTTGGAACAGGTTTTTAGAGGTCTCTGGACGGCTAGGGTACGTCTAGAGTCAAAGTGTATTCAATGCTTATGTTTTTCCACAAATTAGGTGGTATTTATACGTTAGGGTTGCTCATTCGGGCAACTGAACCATTAGCATGGTTCAGTCATGCGATTGAGCCATGCGGTTGATCCATTCGCACGACTGAGTGTTCAGTCGTGCGATTGAGTCAATCTCATGTTACAAACATACGACTGATCCAGTCTCCTGGTTCAGTCGTGCGACTGAGTCATTCGCATGAAGTTGTTCATGCGTATGGTCCATTAGCATGGGCCATTCACATGATAACTTCATATTACTAAGTTTGAATGTATTCATTATCATTACACTATTTATATTAGTTCAAACAACCACAAACCTATATAATCAATTCGATAAGCGTTAAACAACTGATTAATGAAATATTAAACATTATAAACACAACCAAACATTTGCATTTCATTAAGTACCCAACTATTACATATGTGTTAGACAATAAAGACATATTACATTAAGATCAGAATCAAGGTACACATGTATCAACATTATCTTTCTTTTAAAGTTTCCAAAATGACTAAAACACCCCCTTAACTTAACTTAACTTTAAGTTCAAGATCTTTTTAAGATTAATAACTTTAAATAATTTTTATTATCATTATTATTATTATTATTGTTATTATTTTTATTATTACTATTATTGTCATTATAATTATTATTTTTGTTATTATTATTATAATTATTATTATTCAATTTAATACTATCAAATACTTATCATCTCAAATGATAGCTCTCACTAAAGCTGATATGGAAACTAGAACAATGACAAAGTCCCCACTGATCACTCCTGAAGACATTGACTGTAACATGCCAACCCTGGAAAGGCTGACGTGTCACTCTTACAGATATCAAATCAAAAACCAAATCCATGATATTAAAAGTCAAAAGTAATAAATTCAAACAAACCAAATAATCCGAAAGAACCTAATTAAGGTGTTTATTACATAATTAAAGCAAAAGATAATCTTGATCTTCAATTCACTCTTCATTAATTTCTCGGATTACCCTGATTACCTACAAATAAATAAGAAAACATCACAAAATAAAATACGACTGCGCCAAAAGTTGCTCAGTGACAGAAAGAACAATGGTAATGACTTTAAGCATATAATACTGATATCTGATCTGAACTGATCATATGATATGCACACTGAAATGTTATTCTAAGCAAACAATATTGATACAGAACTAAACATGTAATACGAAAACTGAACCAATCTACACGACGAGTATATACGAATAAAATAAGTCGTGTATCATAAGAAGTACCTAGAGCTAAAATTGAACTGATAAGTACATAGTTAGCTAGACTATGCACCAATGAGATGGTGTGTAGGCATACACACATGTTTCCATCCCTCGGAACTGAACTGATCTAAACTGAACTAGGATCGATCAATCCGCCTCCTATATAAGTGTGGCCAAAGTACTACTTGAGTACAATCATGTTAACGGAGACGCCGTGAGCTTTTTATAAACACCGTCACGAAAAGTGTCATGCTAATAACGCCACAATGACATGTCAGACATGCTCGGGTAACATAGTACAAATCAACGGGTAGTATATTTACCGAACACACAACGTATCTATAACTTAAACTTATTATTTCTAGAAACATGCAATAATGAGCACAAATTAATAAAAGAAATATCTATTGCATGCTACAAGTCTCAACACAAGTTAGATCAGAATTAACTAAATAATAACAGACGACTAGTCAATGTTCGAAGGCCAAACGGATCATATCAACGGAAGAAATGACGAAATATAACAATAAAATTAACAAAAATCCGTACTATAAAGTAACAAAAAATATTATTTATACTAAGATATAAAGAAACAAGAATCCGTACCTTAGTTTACAATCAAGGCAATAAACCACGTCCTTAATAAGTATGCGAACCTACAATTTACTTGTGTTTTAGAGTTGTACTTAGTGAACTTACATGGCTTGAGCGGTTTGTTGGCTTATCGGTTTTCTGGCGACATGACTCATGGGTTATTTGTTTAATCATTATACTCATTATTGGTAGGCTTTTAGTTAATAATTTTGAGGAGCACGAGCATCCAACAGTTTCAATTTATTAAGCTTTCTAACATGTTGTAGGCCAATTAATTAATTATTTTAACTCCAACATGTCCCTGAATAGAAAAATTAATAAAGTATTGCTTTCAAGGAAATGTTGTCTACATGCACCTAGATGAGATTGCAGATGTATTCGTAAAATGAAGTATAATATGAGTGACTAAAGCAGAAACAATAACAAGATTTGGAAAACAGAGTGTTTGTGTAAAGGATTGAAACCGGACATATGATTCTAATACAACCTAAAGATCGAACTCGAATCAGTAGGTTGAGAGTTTGATTTTGAGCCCACTTCATCTCTTATAACTTTTTTTGTATAATATAAGTATGTTACATATTTGAATGTTTAACACCATAAGGTAATGCTTCTCATCTTATTCATTATCATCTTGTATATTTCTGTGATAAAGAGTTTAAACCCAACGAGTAGAAGCAATAGGCATGCCTTTCATTCTATTAACAAGGTTAATAAATATTTGATTATATTTTTGGTCGCCGGAACCGGAGCCATATTCAATGGATTATACAAAAGGCTAATGTCAAAAAGGAACAATTAAAAGAACGGAATTGTTAACTGAACCAAAACAATTAGGGAGCAGAACTAACAACGATGAGGTCGTAGGTAGTGGTGTTGTAACATCCGACCTTTCATATCAACAATATTGTCCGCTTTGCCCACGAGGAGCTCACGGATTTGATTTTTGTTGCACGGGTGAAAATTTCCTAGGGAAATCACCCATCCCTGTATTGCTCCCACCTAATCACGCTTAACTGTGGAGTTCTCCTCCCATCCACAGCCAATACGCCCAAAACTTGTTGTTGATGTTAAAGGACAGACATTCCTTATGAACCAGGAATCTCTCCTGTCTACGACCGATGTGAGAATGTGTGGGTGTCATAAGCACCCCCTATTTGGAATCATCGTCCTCGATGAGCCTAAAAAGTCACCATCCTTGGTGAGGTATGCCCCACACCCGGAACGGCACAAGAGTGGCTCTGATACCATTCTGTAACACCCGACCCTTTGCATCAACAATATTGTCCGCTTTGCTTGCGAGGAGTTCATAGATTTGCTTTTGGTTGCCCGGGTGAAAACTTCCCAGGGAAGTCAACCACCCTGGATTGCTCCCACCGGAGCACGCTTAATTGTGGAGTTCTCCTCTCATCCACAGCCAATACGCTCAAAACACATTGTTCATGTTAAAAGCCAGACATTCCTTATGAACCAGGAATCTCTCGATGTTGGATATGTGTAGGGTGTCATAAGTGTAACAGAGCTGCATAAATCAAAATGATATGTTCAAAATAGAGCTTCACAAAACGTGATTTCAAAAAGGTAAGAAAATAATTTTGTTTACCTGATCGCGAACCGGGAAGTCGAACGTGTTAGATGTGTAATTTGGTGGTCAACAATGGTGTAGCAACAAATTATAACCGTGAAGTGGCTAATGCTTATGGTGGTTCACGGTAGATGACGACATCGCCACCGAAATCCCAAGAGAAATTCAACAACAACGGAGAGTCGATATAATATTAGTGATGTTTAATTAAAAGGTTGAGGGTTATATAACAACTACCTGCGACCTTTTTGAATGGTGGGATTGTATTCCCAAACCTCTCGAGAGTTCGTTGGAGTCAAATAGAGCTTCTAGAATGAAAGTGGTTGACCAAGAAAGAGATTTTAATACTGGTTTGATATGCGCGTTCTTTTTTTATTGTTAGATGAAACTATGTTTTCATTTATTATCACTATTATTCCTATTATTCCTATTATTATTAAACTAAGTTATGTTTTATCTCTTTTAGAATTTGATACGTCACCATATTAATAAATGACTTCTTTATTAAAAATCTTTATTATAATTGTATTATTTTTAGGTATTATATTGACACTTGATGCCAACGAATGGAAGGATTCATCAAGTCACAAGACTCTAGGATGTGGGAATATGTTATCTCAGGTCTCACATACTAAGCACCTCTTCAGCTTTTGCTGGGGGTGATATGATTCCAAAAGATATGGCTGACTATTTTGAAGAAGACGTGAAGAGAATAGAGATTGATAAGAAATCCATGACAGCCCTTCAAACTGCTATTCCCAACTCCATATACAAAGTCTTTAAGAAGTGCAAAACAACTAAAAAACTATGGGATGCACCGAAGCTAATGTATGAGGGGTCAACTAAAGCCAAGGAGAACAAGAATGATCTTTTGAAGCAACAATTTGAAAACTTCACCTTTATAGCAGGTGAAACCATGACTAAACAACACTTTAGGTATGTTGAGATTGTGGATACTATGGATGTTGGAGTAACTCTTAAAAATAGAGACCTTATGAGGAAGTTCATGTCAGCTCTTCCTAGACAATGGACACATTATTGTGTTGTTATCAAGAGAGCTGAGAACCTTAAGACTCTTACTCTTACAAAGTCGTATGGTATTCTTAGTGGATAGCAGATGGAGATGAACATGCAAAATTCATCTGGTAATTCTAGCAATCAACTGAGTTCAGCCCTTCACGTGGATAAAAGGAATTGCAAAGAACCACAACATCATCTTATCTGCTATCCTGACAACTCACAAAAGGGTTCATTCATCACCTTCCCGGAGTTACCAAGAGAGAGTTACACTCAAGGAAGTTCATTTCAAGAGACAAGCTTTTCTCATGCTTTTGTGTCAGCTGATGAGAGTACTAGAAACTTTCTTTTCACCAATGAAGATCTTGACTACATCCATCTAGATGATTGGAGTACATGGAGATAGTTCAGCAAATGGCTCTTCTCACTCAAAGAGCGAAGAAGTTCTATAAGAGGACAGGGAGAAAGTTTCCAATCAATGCATCCAGTGGAAAGTTTGGGTTGGACAAGAGCAAAATGAAGTGTTACAACTGTAACCAAATGAGAAACTTTGCTAGAGAGTGCAATGGACCTAGAACAAATGGTGTCCAAGCACAAACCAGACCAAACTACACTGAAAGAGCCAACCAGAATGAGAAGCCAAAGCAACAAGTTGCAGTTGTTGTTGAAGGAGGAGGCTTTGACTGGAGCTTTCAGGTGGAAGATGTATCTCCAAATCAAGCACTAATGGCTGACCATGATGAAACTAAGGTATTACAACATCTTTGCACACCTGAATGTATTGCTAAAGTTAACAGATACAAGTCTTATAACTTAGAGATGAGATCTGATCTTAAGTATTTGAATAGCTTAAAACCTAATTTCAAAAGAACTAAAATGATTACAAAATTAAAATAGAAGATCTAGAGAAAAATATTTCAACTCTTAAACATAAACACACCAATTACATGACTCAAATTAAAGATCTCATCACTAAGTTAACTAAATGCCAGCATGAGCTTGTGACCAGCAAAGTCAGGGCAGAAAAACATGTTCTTAAAGAAGAGACCTTCAAGAAAATTATATCATCATCCTTGCATGCAAAAGTTTGTTATCAGAATAAGCAAGGACTGGGATCTACTAAGATAGCTCCTCCACACACAATCTTGTCTGTAATATCTCCTAGGTGTGGAACTTGTGAAGATAAGCTTCCCATCATAGACCCCAAGAGTGAAGAGGCTAAAGGGGAAATAGTGAAGAATGCCTGTAAGAAGAGTGAAGAAGAGCATTCTAAGAAGAGTCACTATTCCTCTAAGGAGAGCAAAAGAGTTGGGATGACCAAGTCAAGAAGGAAGAACTTGATCAAGAAGGTCAAGAGGAAGGTCAAGGAGGCTCAAGAGATCAAGGCCACCTTTAACTCTGTACAAAAAAAAGTCTTTATATCTGCAGGTTTTAAGGTGTTTAGGCTAAAGACACAAACTTGAACTCTAGTACCAAGAGTTCTAGTTCATGTCCAAATCATCCCATCATCAAGAAAAAGGCTCATCAGTTGTGTACCACTGCTACACAACCTGAACCATCTAGCTCCAAAGACAATTCTCACCCCAAAAGAACTGCCATGACATCTGAAAAGATGAAGATGGAGAAGGAAAGTGATCAAGTTTAGCCTTGTTCACAAAAGAAAACTCTTAGGAAGAAGAAAATGGACTGTGTTATGTATGGCAATACCTCCCATTTTGCAAAAGATTGTCTCTAGAATCCAAAAGGTACTATCCATATGACCAAGAAAGAAACTTCTAAGAGTATGAGAAGAAGCAAGCTTTAGAAGGAAAATCTTTTCCTTTCGAAAGCTCCAAAATGAAGAAGAAGACAAGTGGAAAATTGCCTTTGAAAGAAAATTTGGTATTGGAAGAAAGGAATACTTCTGAATTACTGAAGCCTGTTATGTTAGATAGATCATTCGAAGGAATATTCATCAAAACTTCCGAAGTCATCAAAACTTCCGAAGTGTTGATGGTCAAGTCTAAGCTTCCAAAGATGGTGTGAAAGACAAAGAAAGACCAAGTAACTTAAAGTTCTCCATCAACATAAGCAAATGATCCTCAAAACATGAGAATAGGATCAATTACTATTGCATGTCATCAACTTCTTTTGATGAGCCCAAGACCAATAAAGCTTGGGTTTTCAAATGTAACTAATCATCTCTATTATGCAAGAACAACTCAAGACAAATAAGAACGTATGGATCATTGATAGTGGTTGTTCTAGGCACATGACATGCAGTGGGTCACTACTCCAAAATTTTGAGAAAATTGATGGAGGGACAGTTGCTTTTAGAGGAGATGTTGGAGATTACATTACTGGTAGGGTTAGGGTCACAAATGGTAAGCTCAACATTGAGAAGGTAAATTTTGTCAAGGAGCTTGGAAACAATATTTTGAGTGTATCTCTATTTTGTGATCAAAGTCATAACATACTATTTACTAAGCATGAGTGCATTGTTCCTAGGCCTGAGATGGTCATTCCTCATGAGTATATCTTGCTCAGACCCCCCAAGAAAGGGAACATGTACAAGATGGATTTGCAAGAAACATCTCCCTCAGGAGAAGTTTCATGCTTTCTATCTAAAGCCAATAGTGATGAATCCTTCCTCTGGCATAAAATAATATGCCATGTAAACTTTAAAAATATGAATAAATTAACTAAGAATTATTTGGTAATTGGAATGCCAAAGAAAGAGTTTACTAGTGATGACCACTGTGTTGCATGCCTCAAAGGAAAGCAACACAAGGTATCTCACAAGCCAAAGGAAAGAAACTCCATCACTACTTACACTTATTACATATGGATCTCCTTGGCCTCACCAGTGTAATAAGTCTAGGAAGTACCTCTTATTGTTCTGTGATCATAGATGACTTTACAAGGTTCACTTGGGTCTTCTTTTTTAGAACTAAGGATAAGACCCTAGAGATCCTGAAGAATTTCATCTTAAAGATTGAGAATCAATGTGATCACAAGGTCAAGACCATAAGATGTGATAAAAAAACTGAATTTTAGAACCAAATCCTTGATACATTTTGTGATGAAAATGGTATTACAAGACAAAAGTGCTCCTAGGATTCAACAAAATGGTGTTGTTGAGAGGAGAAACATGACACTTATTGAAGCTGCAAGAACTATGTTGTCTTACTCTAACCTACCTATCATCTTCTCGGAAGAGGTAGTAAACTACTTGTTATGTGCAAAACAGAGTTTTAGTTGTTCAGACTCATGGTAAGACTCCTTATGAACTTTGGCACAAGAGAAAACCTTGATTAGGTTTCTCAGGTCATTTGGATGTCCTTGCACCATCTTGAATACCAAAGATCAAATTACCAAGTTTTTTGAAAACTTAGATGATGGAAACTTTATTGGATACTCTTCCCAAGTCAAGGCTTATAGAGTATACAATTTCAGAGCTAGTGTAGTTAAGGAGTAAGCCAATGTGACTTTCAATGAGCACACTCCCAATGTGAAACGTTCTGGTCCTAATTGGCTATTTGATATTGACTAATTTACCAACTATTTTAACAAATCTTGTGAGAATGTTTTAGGATATACTGATATACTATCAGCAGGTTATCTTGACCCAAGATTTGAGCTAAAAAGACCATCAAGTTACACTACTTCAGCTCCAGTTGTAACTAACCTTGTAGATGGAGTTCTTATCAGCACAACAATGACAAATCCAGTTGACACATCTGAGGTGCCTTCAAATTATAGATCAAAGGCACAAACCTCAAATGAAGGAGATTCAAATGTAGGATATCATGGTGGTGGTGAAAGTGATCAAGAATTTCTTGATGCTGACAACCACTCCATTGAAGACAACATCAATGATGTCACACACTCATTGGATCAAGTTTCTCTTGATGAGTGTGCTGATGTGTTGGGTGAATCACAAATTCCAAATCTAAATTTCTCTAATTTTGATCTCTCCAAGAAACTTGTTGTGATCCCTCACCTAAGGATCCAAAAGTCTCACCCCACCACAAACATCATTGGAGATGTTGACACAAGGGTGAGAACAAGAGGATAAACCTATGATACAAATGTTTGTCTTCACTCTTGTTTCTTATCCCAGACAAAGAAAGTTGATGAGACTTTAAAGGATGGAAGTTGGGTTGAAGCCATGCAAGAGGAGTTGGTTCAATTCAAAAGGAAAAATGTTTGGAACCTATGTCCTCTTCCTTAAGGGAAGACTACCATAGGAACCAGATGAGTGTTTAGGAATAAAAAAGATGATAGAGGACTTATAATTAAGACTAATGCAAGACTAGTTTTCCAAGGATACATATAAGAAAAAGTAATTGACTACACAGATGTCTTTGCTCATGTAGCAAGACTTGAAGTTGTCAGAATATTCTTAGATTTTGCTGCATTGAAGGATTTCAAGGTCTACCAGCCTGATGTCAAGTGTGCTTTTCTCTATGGGGTAATTGATGAAGAGGTGTATGTCAAACAACCACTTGGCTTTGTAGATCCTGATCATCCTGATTATGTCTGTAGGCTTGATAAAGCTCTTTATGGGTTGCACCAGGCACCAAGAAAGTGATATGAGATTCTTAGTATCTTTATTAACATGGCTACAAAAGGGGTACTATAAATGTAACTCTATTCATCAAAGGAACAGGGTATGACTTAATGCTAGTTCAAGTATATGTAAATGACATTATCTTTGGGTTAACTAATTCAAAGCTCCGTAAAGACTTTAAAAAGCTTATGAAGGATAGATTTGAAATGAGTGCCATGGGGGAACTCAATTTCTTTCTAGGAATTCAAGTGAAGCAAGTTGACAGTGGCATCTTCATAAGTCAGTTAAAGTATGTACAAGACATACTTACAAGATTCAACAAGACTGATTGTAAGGTTGCAAAAACACTCATAGCTAGAAATCACTTCCTTGGACCTGATCTTGAGGGGGAATGTGTAGATGAACATCTTTACAGGGCTATAATTGGGTCTATTATGTACCTCACTGCTAGCAGGTCTGATATCATGTTTGCCACATGTATTTGTGCTAAATATCAAGCCAATCCCAAGATGTCACACATAGTTACTGTTAAAAGGATTCTAAGATATGTCAAAGGTGCTCTAATACTTGGCCTTTGGTATCCAAAAAATTCCGACTTCAATCTGTATGCATATACAGATAGTGACTTGGTGGCTGCAACATGACTGCAACGTCTACATCAGGGGGTTGTCAATTCCTTGGTGGAAGAATAGTCTCTTGGCAATGCAAGAAACAATCTTTTGTGTCTACGTCAACTGCTGAAGCTTAATATATTGTTGCTGTAAGCTGTTGTGCTCAAGTGCTTTGGATTTTATCAGATGTTGGACTTTGTATTTAACTTCAAGGAGACTCCAATCCACATAGATAACAACAATGCTATCTTCATTACAGAGAATCCTGTGTAGCACTCAAGGACAAAACACGTCAATATCATGTATCATTTGATTAGAGATAACTTTAAAAAGGGATTAATCAAACTAGCTAAAGTTAACACAAATGAACAATATTGTTAGAACCCTTGCAAGATTAACATTTAGTCTTTTATTGTATATTTTATATTTTGTACTAGTATAGGGACTAGTTTTGTAAATTGTTAGTTTTTTAGTTTCTAGTATAAATAGCTTAGACTAGAGTAAAGGGAAAAAAAAGGAGTGAGTTTTAGTTGTTAACTGCTTTCTTACTCTTGTAATTGTCTTTGCTATATCAATGAACTGTGAATTTGTTGATATTGCTTGATTTGATTACAATTGTTTGTGTTTCTTTTTGAATTGTTTACATAAATCATTACAGATTGAATCAATTGATCCTATCAATTGGTATCAGAGCTTTCG
>BJCM01154677.1:0-17310 GCA_018326385.1 Flaveria bidentis | reverse complement strand
TGAAAACCAGTAAAAGAGGGGTTCTAGAACTCACCTTGACAACTCTTCGGGCAAGACTTCTTCAAACCCGACTGTAAGGGAGTTCGAACACCTAAACCCAACAAAACACACACACACAACCAAACATACAACATACATAAGCACATAACCGAAGCAAGAACTCAACAAAAACACATAAACCCTCGAATTCCTACCTTGAAATCCGGCCTTCTCCTAGTTCTTCTTCAAGACCCGAAAGTTCTCCTCTTTCTCTCTCTAAAATTCGTCTGAAAAGGGTGTGATGGGAGAATGGGCGACCATGCCCTCTTTTTACACCAGCTTTTTGTACTTTTTTGTCCTTTTGACACTTTTAACCCTTCAACTTGGGTTAAATTTGCATTTCCTACTTTTATTATTCTTTTATTAAATATCCGGGTGTTACAATGTATCTTTTTAAAATTAGATTTTATTAAGAAAATAAAAAAATCACAATTTTAATTAAAATAAAACTAATAATAAAATATTTTTATATAATATGATTTTTCAAAAACACTAAACTTTTTTGAAACAAAATATTTTAAATCTATCCTTTTTTTAACTATAAAATTGTGAACTTTTCTAAAACAATCTTATTAAAACAACTATAATAATTACAAACCATAATTTTTAATAAAAAAACATTTTCATAAAAATAAATTCTTTTATAAAAGAATCTTAATACAAATATTTAAAAATAAAACTATTTAAAAAAGATAGTTAAAAAAATAATATAGTTGTGTTTATTTTCTTGAACTATTACGCATATAAAATTCATATATTATATTAAAATACCTGTAAATCTTTGTGTATATTACTAATTATAATTCATTTAATAAATGGGTTCTAACCTATCTATTTATATACATATCTGTCTATTTGTCTATCAAACTATCTATAATAAAGAAAAAATAAGATAATACGTGACGCAATCATAAGACTTATCATACTAACTTTTTCATTTATCTCTATTATTAAAACTAATATTACTCTTACTATTTTCAAATTAAATATATATATATATATATAATATAATATAATATAATATAATAAATTGAAAATCTATTTATTTTAAATTAAAAGCACGCTTTTTAAAAGCAAAAAATTAATGAACTTTAAAAAAACCATTTTACTTAAAACAAAATATTTTTAAAACCACAATTTTTTTATAAAACAAAAGTTTAAGAAAAATATATTATTGTTTATTTACTTAAAGTAACAATTTATAAGGAATTATAATCATATTTTATCTTCAAGCATAATTTTATAATTCATAATTTTTTACTAATTATTTAATAATTTAATTATTCACTCTGTGTAATACACGGGGTACTAACCTAGTATAAGAATATAGGTAAAAAACAACTTAAATAAACAATAAACAAGGTGGCTTGTAAGTCGGCCCGGCTCATTTATAAATCGTCGAGCTTGAGCCCCTAGTTTGAGCTTGTTAAGACAAACGAGTCAGCTTGACTCGTCTCAATTTAAAATCATGATGTGTCCAGTCATCTTTTCGGTTAATCCGGTTTATGTTCATTTATGTATGTAATACATATTGATTTAGTAACAAATAAAATAATCAATTACTTTGTAACCTTTTAAAACCGAAGTACTTTTATTGTTTTTGTTTTCTTACCTTTATTTCTTGATTAACAACGTAGAATTGATGAGGATGAGTCGTGTTGGGATATTAGAGGCTAAAGCTATTGAATACATTATAATTTTTTAGTCAAGTTAATCATTGTTGAAGAACATAGCTTTCAAACGCTCTAACTGTTGAAAACACAGTTAACTACTGATATGTTGTGCATTTCTAAAATATTGTTTGCTCTTGAAGCACATGTTCATACGTCTTCATATACACTACACTTACGAAGACTACTACTTTCAATACAATATCAGCTTTTAAAGTACAGTATTTATGTCAATTCCGACGAGTAGTGCAACGACCTTAACTATGTCAAGGTAGAAGATCATCTGCTCATATATAATTCGATTTTGTTTGTCTTGTTGTTTGTTTTATGTTATCTAGTAACAATACATAATCATGAGATGCCCATATTGTGTACATCAATGGTTGAGATGAAGGTATTTATTGAAACCTTAAAATAAACGGTGTAAATAGTTTTTTACTTCTCCAGTTAGTTGATGACGTGTAGCATGTCGTTGTTCTTAGTATAAAACCTCTCCTTGTACTATTTGATAGGTTACTAATTCCATACTTGCTTTTGCGTACTGTATTGTAACTTATTATATATAGTGAATTATACAAAAAACTGAAGTAATTATATTTTAACGTTTTATTGTTTTATTTGCATTTGTGAGAGTTGTTAGCATTGTTTAGCATAGATTTAAAATATGCTAATCGGTATTATTGAAACATACTTATTCTCAAGCTATTTATGATCCAACAAGTTGTACCAAAAAGGATTAAATGGCTCGTATGCCTTTAATTCATGTGTGAGGTTGACTAAAATGTTTTTTTTGTTTTTTACACAATCAAAATTTACTACAATACAACATGAGTCGTAGTTTGGTTGTCACGTAAAATGAGTCACATGCTTTTAACGTTAACAAACTACTAAGCAACAAAACTTAAACATCATGCTTCTTGCATTTGCAATTTGCATTTTAAGAGACAACATATAATATATTAATTAAGGATTTGAAGAAGATCGATAGCTCATACCGGGTCGTATAACTTATCACAAAATATAAAGTTAGTATCGGAGAAATAGAGGTGACAAATTGTGTTGAGTTTGTGTTAGTATTTTCGTATAGTCCAACATGCGCACAACACGGTTACTTAATCGTATTGATATTGAAATTTAAACTCTAATCAAGAATAAATTGGGATGACTATGTCAACCAAATTCAACATGCTTATAACTTGATTATATACGTTTTCAACATGAAATGCATTTTGCTTAAAATCGTGAAGCATACTCAAATATGAAATGCATTTTGCTTAAAATCTCTTAACCAATGAGATAATGCTTTTGATATGTCAAGCTAGAAAAAGAGTTTATATGGGATAACCCATCATACACTTCAAATGATTGCTTATCACATAAGTTATATCGATTTATTTTATTTAATATTTACATATCATTATAGTAGTGTTTTGATACAAACAGTAACTGGTTTTAAAAAGAAAATGAAACGAGTGCGTTGGAAAATACTTAAATAGAAGTATGTAGAAAAGGTTATATAGATAGAACTAGCTTTAATAAATTCGTGTGTTACACGGATTGAATAAAAAATATTAAAATAATAAAATTTATTAATTATTTTGTTATAAAACAAACCGTATAAAAATGTCATATTAAAAAAATTATTATTATAACTCCCAATTTTAATTATTTTTAGTTTTAAAAATTCGACTTTTTAAAAATACCAATTTAAAAAATATTTCGTCCGTTTAAAAGTGTTTTATGCTTAGAAAAAATTATTACTTTATAAAATTTATTTATTTAGAAATAACATTTATGATAGATCTCTTATTAAATTTTAAAAAGTGTTAAATAATAGTATTAATATTTAAGGTAATTATTTAATATGAGATAAACGAACAAATTTTATTGAGGATGATTGTAGTGTTGACACGTGTCATCTCAAAATATTTTTTTATTAAAATATGAAGATACACAAAAGTAAAACAATTATTCATATTAATAATTGATGGAATACGGTACCGATTTTCAGATTTGCGACACCACTTTGTTCCGTTGAAAATTTAGTGAAAATACGTGGATTTCACTAATTTTAGACTACTTAATAACTATTACTATTTTTTACTAATGTAATTATTATTTATTAGGTTTGATAATAATTAGTATTTGTAAATAATATCATTATTATTTACCCCATGTTAATGTTGAGACTTTTTTAAACTCCAGAACTCACAATATAAATACAATGCATGGGTGTATTGTTGAAGTTGCTAGTTGATATATGTTTCACACATCTCAACTTAAATTATTTCTTGTGTTTAGCACTTCAAACTTTTGTTTCAAATATTATTTTAGTTGTTTGGTTAAACCCAATAATATAATCTATTTAGGGGTTGTTTGTTTATGTCCGATCCGGCTGACTCGGTCAGCGGGTCAGCCCGTTTGATACTCGCGTGGAGCCAGCTGACCGGGTCATTTATTCTGACCCAAACCTGAAAAAATGAGTTGTTGACCCAAAATCTCCACCTCCTTCTCTCTATTGCACACCACCAACACCCAAATCCGAAGCCCTGCGCTCGATCGGCCACCTCCCCCTCCCCCTGCGCTCTCGATCGGCTACCTCCCCTCCCCCTGCGCTCTCGATCGGCCACCTCCCTTCCCCTTGCGCGACTTCCCCTGCCCGACCCCGACCTGCGCGAGCCCTAACTGAGCCCCTCCTACCTGCGCGAGCCCTAACCGAGCACCTCCGACCTGCACGAGCCCTAACCGACACCTCCCGAGCATCTCCGTGCGGTAATCATCATTTCTTTATGAATATAGATGTATATGCATATAGATGTGTATGTATATGTGTATGTAGATGTATATGCATATAGATGTGTATGTATATGTGTATGTAGATGTATATGCATATAAGGTTATTTTTGTGATTCAACAGAGTCAGTCAGACACTAAATCAAACAACCAAGTTTCAGTCAGATGCAGACTCAGTCAGATCTTACTCAGTCAGCGCAATCAAACAGTCCCTTAGGTTGTTATTCCCCTAAAGAAAAATGAGATTTACCTGGGTGGCCTAAATTTTGTTTTAATAGACACTTGTTGAACATAGGACATGTTTGGCAAAAAAATAAAAGTTACTTTGACTTTTTAGAGGTGTAAAAAGACTAAAATACCCTTCAAAAGTCAACAAAAGTTAAAAGTTTTAACTTTTGATGACTTTTAGAGAGTATTTTGGTTTTTTTATTTCATTCAAAAAGTCAAAAAGTAACTTTTATTTTTTTTTTGCTAAACATGCACATACATTCTCGGCCACACATGTTTCACTTTTCTTAGTTATTTATATTTCTTAAGTTTATTTCTTTTACTGTATTCGTTCTTGTTTCTTTTAGTTTCATTTTGTAATGCAATCCATCTTGGTTGATTAGTGAAATTTTAATGTTTATTTTGTGAAATGTGTTCTTTTCTTATTCACGCATTCCTCATTTAAAATTACGATGGTGTGGAACTAGAAGCAATGTTTTTTAGACCGGATCGGACCGGCCGGTTCAACCGGGATTCGGTGTTGGGTCCGGTCCGGTCTGGGGTGAATCGTTTTTTACTGGTCGAACCGACGGGTTCGTCCCGAACCGCTGGTCGGACCGGTTCGGACCGGTTTTTGTATTTTTTTTATTTTAATGGGTAAAAACGGGGTGTTAAACCATAAATTAGTATGTCGGATATACAAATATAGTTAAGTTTTATATATAACTATAAAATATATATGTAAATCATATATAAATTACTTATATATAATTACATGTATAAATATAATAATTAAAATATAGTTAAATCCGGTCCAACCGGTCCGACCACCAAACCAGTAAAGCGTCTGGTTCGACGTCCGATTCGGTTCTGAAAACATTGACCAGAAGTGCCATTCCTCTCACCCACTCCAGATTATAGTATATAGTTGGCTCCTTAAATCATAACGGTAACAACCAAATCATATTCAGTGTAGCACTTGATTTTTTATTGTAATCAAACCCATCTTGTCGAAAATACGTAACAAGGGATTTCTAGATCCTTTTATTATCTGAGCATCTATAACAAAGTTGATTCTGTACTTCATGCACTGATAAACACAAACGCAAACAACATAGATGTCACACCCTTAATTTTTACAAACGAGGTTTTATTGTCAGACATGTGACAAACCAGGACTGGAGTCATTAGTTACACCAAATGACACAATTTGAACGAAAGTTATAAATACAACCTAACCCATTAACACCATTATTAATCAAATGTCATAGTTTGAAAATGCGCAAGCGAATTCGGAAAAAAAACACCCAAAGTTGGTAATGTGCAAGAACATGCGCTCCAAAAATCTAAGTTTAAGTATTAACATCATTATTAATCAATTACTTTTAATCAATTACTTTTAATGACCTGAGAAAATACGCTAAGTGTCGACAAAAGGACGGTGAGTTCACAGGTTTGTTAAACAGATAAATTAGCTTAACAAACAAACAAAGTAAACAAAATAAATCATTAAAGATAGCTAATCTATAACTCATGTTATTAGGTGTATGAAGTTCGTGACCGAAATTGATAATGTTTATTTACGAATGTCACGATCATATTTACCAAATCACGGCAATAGTCAAGGGTGAAGGTAGGCACAAGGTAATGGGTCAAGTGACCCCACTAATTTTTATGTTTCAAGTAGATCGTACGGTAAGTAATTTTTGGTTGAACCCAATCTATTTTGAATAGTGTGCCCAACAAAAACTTGATAGGAGATGAAAACAAATTTTATTATAAGTCTACTGGTTTTTCATAAATTTACCTTGACACATGTAATGGGTTCGAAGGTTTTTAATACTATTTTAGTTCTTCTTTTAGATTTTAAGAATACACCTAGGAACATAAACTCTAATCCAGCCTTTTTTTCTAGCTTCTTTCTTTTCAAAACACACAAATCACAAACTTTAACTCTTCTATCTCTCATAACCCTAGTGTAATTGTGTAAAATGGTTTGTAGCTTTAAATAAAGATTTTTATTCAACATATAGATATGAACTATGTGTCTACGAGTGTACTAATAGGAGGTAACAAACCTTTATGAAATTTCTGAACATCTATTTGATTATTGTAAAGCGTAATTTGATTATGTGTTTCTAATGTGATAAGTTATATCTTCTGGATTATGTAATTATTGTTCTTTTTGTAGTTGTAAAGAAAAACTACGGAACGTAAAGGCTTGAATTGACCACTGATTTTTCAAATTTTTGTTTAGGTTAGTAGAAACTCCAAGCGTTGTATAATTACTAGTTTGATTTCTTTTCTTTTTTCATGTTCAACTTAAAAGTGTTGAAATTGGATGTGATTATGTTAAACTTGATGTTAAAGGAAACTTAAAACTTTTATATATTTTATTAGAACCTTATACTTGAAAATACTTGTGTTACTTAAAACTTAATTGAAGTTATTGATTGAAGTTGAAACTTTAGTGATTTTATTTATTGTTTTTGTTGAACCTAACCGACCCAATCCATATATTCAAACGTCAAATTGTTATAAATTCGAGTACCCAAAAAGAGTGACCATAAGAATAAAATCATGGTTCCACCACTGGCAACAGTAATTAGGCCAATTTAGCATATGTTCTACCTCCAATTGAGCTAGAGCGATTAACCCGGATGAGGTTTGTCAAACATTGTAATACTACTCAAAAATTACCTCGCAAGTATTCATTAAATTAACAATCAGAAAAGATAATTTAATTGATAACAACACTATTATACATGTGATATTACAGTTTTACTAAATCTAAGAAAAGTATTTTTAAGCATATTATCTTCCCCAAAAATGGTATATAGAAAGTGAGGCTGTAAAACTCAAATTGGGTGCACAACTACAATCACAACAAATATTGGACTTTTAGGTTTTCTACAGTTTCGTGACCTCGACTAGACTTAACACCCGACAAACTCTATACACGCATATCAAGAGCCACATACAACATATGCATAAACAATCTCATACATGCATTAATTATCCTTGAACACTCGCACTCATGTACACCCATGCATACCTAAGTCCACTGTTATAGCATAGAACACATATACCCATCATTATCTCATTTATATAATAAATTATGTAATCACATGTATATGTCAGTCGGTTTTCTCAGCAATGAGTTTCCTCCTGTGAGGGTTGGAGGTGCGGTCCCGGCTGTGATACGGATAGGTGGGCCCGATTAAGATACACCTATCCTCCGATAGGGTCGTACATTTGCCGTTAAAAACATGTATATGTATATCCATTCACACCATGACCATAATCATGTGTAACATCTCGTATTTTGTGTAACATCTCGTATTTTCTCGTTAAATTAAAAGTTAATATCGTTATCTTCTTGTAAGGACCAATGTTGTCAATTATAAAACTTATGGGTTACTTATGTTTATTTCTTAGTTGTCATTAACTTTTAATATAAAAGTTAATAATCAACAATAATAATAATAATAACTAAAATAATAATAATAATAATAATAGAAGTAATAATTTATAAAAGTTAAATAATTAATAAGTTATAAAATAGTTAAAACTTAAAGTTTAATTAATTTCAGGGGGCTTCATTGTCAATTTAGAAACTTTAAATATAAAGTTTGTACATAAAATAATAAAAATCGAAACTACAGGGACTAAATTGTAAAATTCCAAAACCCAAATTTCCCCCAACCCCGTGAATCCGGCCGAGCTCCGGCGAGTTCAAAACCCTTCTAACCCTTCGAATTATCAACCAAAAACCGTTTCCAATCGATTCATGAGCATGATTCGAACTCTGAGATGTATTTTAATCGACTTAAAGCGACGGTTACGAACATGAATCATCCGATTAAACATTTCCTTCAATCATCGAGCCATTTGCTCATTAAGGATCAATAAAAATCAAATTAATTGAACCCACATAATCATTTAACCATTTCTAATCGAACACTAAGTACAATTTCAGTCTAAACACCTGAAATCATCACACATGATTACCATTTTCATTGCGAACCTGCGTCTAATCGAACCCCATTCTTCTGGCATTATCACTTCTAATTGATTGAGGGTTTAGAATCGTGAACATCATCTGGAGCTTCACACGAGGTTAATTCGATTAACATCAACTGTCACACAACCATCGGATTCAAGCTTCGGTCATGACATCTTTTACATCTGTTCTTATCAACTTGAACTTCAATTCGGGTAACTATTTGTGCCCGCAGACTCGAAATCACATGGGGATTAAAAGCCCTAATGTTGATTTCATTATCATGAACGAATTGGTGATCAATTGGTTTGATTTCATTCTAGGGTTCTTGGTGATATGGGGGTTCCTGTATAATCGTATTTTTATAAATTAAAAACCAGGAGTTACCATGACTTCGACCCTTTGTCTATTGGTCACACACACACATCACAATCTTGAGGTCCTGGGTACGAACCCGGGCACCCTCTAACATATTTTTTAGGCTTTTTGGCCTTCAAAAAAATTTAAAATTTTCTAAAAATTATAAAAATCAGTTTTATAAACATCGTAAATTTTTAAAGTTATTCAATTATTTTTCTGTTTTATTCTCTGAAACACTTTAACATTTTAATTATAAATATTATTTACAAATATTATAATTAGTTATTTTTATAAAAATAGACTCTATATAATAATTTAAATTATTAAATTATCATTGGACCTTATGTTATCTTTGATTAGGGATTATCATGATAATTACAAAATTTATATACATTTTATAGATAAATTTCACAATTTTTTATAAAGAATTTAATTCTTTTAAAATTATATAAAAGGTACTTTTTACTAGACTAAAAATATATACATGATTTCACTAATTAACTTTATTTATTTATAAAATCCCCCAAATTCTTATCAAACCCTAGTTCACGTTAAAACGTTAATCTTATTATTAAACTTAAACTTGTAATATATATGTTTAGGTATCTTGTAAAGGAATTCATTGGAACGTCCTTTAAATTCTTATTACCATCTTATACACTTATACGTCAAGTGAGTTTTCATGCCCCTTTTTATATTATTTTACACATTTTTGGGGTCAAACATGTTAAACTTATCAACTTACACTTGTAAACTTTTTATACTTGTAACGCATATGCAATTCATTTATATTTTTACTATGGTTATTTGTATTATTATGAGTGTTACATGAGATACATTATATGTTGACAATCATTAACTATTGCTAGTCTGGCGACGTCATAGATTTATGGGTCTAACAAGCCTATTTGGTGCTAAAGCCAAGGTTGCTGCTGGCTCCTGATGACATATACTTGTTCATTATGGAAACCAAGTACACTTAACTAATTGTTATAAGCTTGTAAACTTATTCTTGGTCAAGGTTTGATCATAGCTATATGTGTTCTATAAACTTGCATAATTCATAACCATTGACATGAATTGTTACTTGTAAATTTTTAATATATTTATGTATACTTAACCCATGAAAACTCATCAATTTTCATAGTTGACCTTTTATTTTTTTAACATATTTTAAGAAATGCTCAAGTTTAATGATCTCTTGAAGTGTGTTCACATCTAGGATTGGACCTAGAAATAAATGAATAATTCATTTTGGATGTTTATCTTATGTTATGTTTTATTCTTGTTTGAGACTTATGGTTGTAATTTGCATTTTAAAACTTATGATAATAATATTTTTATTTAATGGTAGCATTATGTGGTTGTGAACAATCTTAACTCTCACATCTCGACGATTCCGCCGTTAAGGTTGTGGTGTGACATCATGTACATTCATAACTTAAACTTATATACATATACCACACCCGTGAAATACGCGTGTGTATTTATATATTCGAACATCCACATCACATTTCAACATACACACATCATTATGGTTACACACCATAACACACACCATCACACGCATATACACATGCACACGAGCACACACCCATCACACATGCTCGGTCACACACCCATGCAACCGAGAACACACACGGCACACCCATGCGACTCAAACCCTAGCAAAACCCCATGGTTTCACATACAACCACCAACGCATACTACTCGATCACCGTCCAACTTATGGTTCCAATGCTAGAACCGTCGCGGTCACACCACCCTTGCATAAACACCAAACAACCGCATACACTAACATCATGCAACGTTTGTTTCCATATGAGTATATAATCCTACGCGAAAACCATAACAATCCACAAACATAAAGTAAAACACTAACCTAGTTGAGAGCCGAAAGGGAGTTAGGTTTCAAGAGACTACTGATCACAAGGGGGGATGACGGGCTGTTGCACTTAGACCGAGAGAGAGTGAGAGAGATCAGGAGGTGGAGAGAGACACAGGGTTAGGGTTTCTTGCGGTGGTGATGAAAGTGTCAAAAGAAAGGGTGTGTGGGGTGTGTGGGAGGGAGTCGGGAGGGAGAAAATGAGTTGACGGGAGTTAGGGTTTCAGGTGGGGTAAGGGTTATCGAGAGGGAGAGGGCCAAGAGTGAGGGGTTTGGGTTTATCATTTAGTGTTAGAACTTTTTTATTTTAAATTGTACTTAGTCTCTTATCTTTTGGTTATTATAACTCTAACCCCAAAGTTATAAAATTAACTACTAACTAGATAACTTTGTATAATAAAATATGTTGGAATACTAAAAAGCGGGATGTTGAGTTAAACGCCATTAACCTGAAAACATGGGGTGCCACAATAAAAGACTGATATGGTTTGTCCAACGGAAGTTATGATTTTGGTTGATCGAAAGACGATCTGGGTCGCATTCCAATACTTTTTTTATTAGAGATCCATCATTTCCTTTTATCGAGCGTAATGATACGACTTGAACTTCAATGATTTTTGAAACACACTTGATAAATAATGCTTAATCTTGAATAGATTATTAGAACAAAAGGACTGCAAGAGAAATGTGAAGCTTGTCAAAGATCACAAGGTGCGGTTGTTTTGATAATTTTATTTTATTAGAGAATACGGTGAGGGTCTAGTAATTTTTATATTTTCTTTGGTTATTTGTTCTCTTTAATAAAAAAATAACGCAATCATTTATCAAATAAAATCATATTTTACCCGTCTCACTTTCCAAACTAAAAAAAGCTAAAATTTTAACATAGTTGTTACAATACAAGTAAGTTCCTAAAATTGAAATTGACAAATTTACATTCAAAATCTTGTTTAGACCGGATGAAATTAAATTGAATAATTTATCCCCATTAATTGGAATTCACTTACCCACTAAATGCACAGTGGTCTAATAAAATATTTCAAATTAACATTTTGAAATTCAATTTCATTTTAATAAAATACAAGTACCAATGATTCTTAATTGAAGTGGTTAGGATGAGATATCTCAAGATTTTATAAAAATAAACGTATGTTTTAAGTTCAAATCTCACAATCATGACAAAAATAAAAGGGGTTCAGATGGGCCAAAGAGTTTTTTCACATAATATGATTTTTCTTTTAACGATGATCTCAATTTTCGTCTTAAGCAATAAAGATAATCGAATGAGCCGGTGACTCATTGATAATCCGACTAGCAATTTAAAAACAGAACAAAATACAAGTAATCATAACTTCTCGGTTTTAAAAGCCCCAAATTCACATAATCACATCAACCCGAACTCCATTAGTATCAGAATTCAGAACCCTTAACTACACGCATCAAGCACAGAAGTGGAGTCATACGCCACTACGACACCGTTTCAGAGATTCTCTCGTCTCCACTTTCAACCCGTAAAACCCTCAACCTCCTCCATCTCCGCCGCCGTACTCCGCCATGGCAACCGCGGTGGTCACCGGCGACACCAGAAAGCTCCCACGGCCAGGCCGCGGCGGCGTAATCTCCCAAGGACTCACCGACGAAGAGTCACGAGTCAGAGCCATCGCCGAGATCGTCAACAGCATGGTCGAACTCTCTCGCAACGGCGAGAACGTCGACCTCAACGCCCTAAAGTCCGCCGCGTGTCGTAAATACGGCCTATCACGTGCTCCGAAGCTCGTTGAGATGATCGCCGCTGTTCCTGATACCGAGCGTGAAGCGCTGCTGCCGAAGCTCCGAGCGAAGCCGGTGAGGACGGCGTCGGGGATAGCGGTGGTGGCGGTGATGTCGAAGCCGCATAGGTGTCCGCATATAGCGACGACGGGGAATATCTGTGTGTATTGTCCTGGTGGACCTGATTCGGATTTTGAGTATAGTACGCAGTCGTATACGGGGTATGAGCCGACGAGCATGCGAGCGATTCGTGCTAGGTGAGTTTATGCCTTATGGTTACTGATTGCTGTTTGTTTTATGTGTAATTACTTTAATTAGTGTTTGAATTTCGTTTGTTTTGTTGTTGTTACTTGTTAGCAGCATGAACATGTAGAAGAAAGCCTATACTGTCTCTAGGTTTATTATGCCTTACAGATTCAGTTTGACAAATTCCAGAATTAATTGAATAAGTTTCTTTTAGGTTTATTGTGGTTCACAGATTGAGATTGCTGATAGTAATTTTCATTTGTTAATGCCTCGTTTAATTTAACATATATCTGAATTCATGAAAGGTATTCCTGCGAAAAGGGGTTAACCATAGTATAGCAAGTGTAACTGTGATTGTATCTAGTAATTTATGAACAAGAGGTGTTTGAATTGTTATAGAGTGTTTCATTAACTACATTTGATTGGCATTGCTTGTTCTCTACCTTCTATAGCCTACAATTTATTATCATCTGGTTTAGTGTTTACTTTCAGATTGAAATAGCTTGGTTAAACAGCATGATTTGGCAAGTTGAATGAGTTTCAGCTAAAGTTGGCACTGAAATGTCAACTTGTTTAATGCATTTTCTATCTGTGCACACTATGTAATTACTGTTTTCATCTTATTTGTATATGTCTCTTGACTAGTCTTGAGTGTGGACTGAGTATCAGCTCTTATCTTTATGTGTTAGTTATCAACACCTCAAAATAATCAAATTATATGGCGGTATGCTAAAAAAACTTTGTTTTTATAATCTACTTCTTTAGATATAACCCATATGTCCAAGCTAGGAGCAGGATTGATCAGCTGAAACGATTGGGTCACAGTGTAGATAAGGTTTGTGTCATTTGATTCAGTGCCATTTTGCATATCTTAATATTTTCTTAGATTCACGAATTGTAAATTTTGTTGATGGTTACATTTTCATCTGGTTGATCCAGGTTGAGTTTATTTTAATGGGTGGCACATTTATGTCATTGCCTGCTGAGTACCGGGACTACTTTATAAGAAATCTCCATGATGCTTTATCAGGGCACACTTCTGCAAACGTTGAAGAGGCAGTTGCCTACTCTGAGCATGGTGCAACTAAATGTATTGGAATGACTATCGAGACGTAAGTTAATTCCCATCAATTACGTATCATATCTAGATGCTAATGTGCCAATTTAGTTGGTACGTGGTAAGCAAAATGATTGTCACTAGTAGACACGAGTTTATTATGATAGAACTCGTATCGTTGTCAACTTGGCCACCGGACTAAAGGTATCTTCATAGTTAACCCCGTACTCTTGTGAAAAACCACGTGCTACAAGTCGAGCTTTAAACCGCTCAACTGACCCATTTGCTCGTTGCTTTAGTTTGTACACCCATTTGCACGTAACCGGCTTCACATCTTTAGGCTTAGGCACAAGCACCCACGTTTCATTTCTGATTAATGCAGCCATTTCTTCTTTCATAGCAGCCCACCATTCATCCTTATCACATGCTTCCTCAAAACAAGAAGGTTCTGCCAGAATGTCTTTCACTATAGCCACATTTGCATACCTAGGATTCAACTTCCTAGTACGCTGTGATCTTCTAGGACCGGTGTTTGAGTTACTTTCTTCTTCTTCTTCTTCAATTATTGGTTCCACTACATCATGCCTTTGTTCAGTTTCAGAACCATCATCGCCAAATTGCAGCTGTACTTTGGATGCTTCAAGATCAGACTTAAGTTGTTGGGTATCAGGTAGAACTTCACTGTTTTGTGACCACCATGAGGAGTTCTCATCGAATATAACATTCCTTGAAACATGGATCTTTCCGGTGTTGGGATCACAACACCGCCAGCCTTTTCGCCTCGAGTCATACCCTACAAATACACAACGAACAGCTTTCTTCTCCATTTTATGGCGAAGATGATTAGGGATAAAGACATAACAAACGCAACCAAATACTCGAAAGTAGCTAACATCCGACTTTGTTTGTGTAATCTTTTCAAAGGGAGAGACATAGTTAAGACTTTGGGAGGGTACCCGAATGATCACATAACACGCTGTACACATCGCTTCTGCCCAAAACCGCCCGGGTAAGTTCTTATCATGAATTAAACTTCTTGTTACTTCTGCAAGATGTCTATTCTTACGCTCCGATACACCATTCTGTTGTGGTGTGTTCGGACATGTAAGCTGCCTCTTAACTCGTCTCTGATCCAAATACTTGCAAAAATCAGTAGCCATATACTCTCCCCCATTATCTGATCTTAGACACTTGATTTTATTCCCCGTCATCGTCTCGGCCTCAACTTCAAACAACTTGTACTTGGAAAATACCTCTGCCTTCTCCTTCATGAAATAAATCCACACAAAACGAGAGAAATCATCGATAAAGAGAACCATATATCTCATACCTGATATTGATGATTGCTTTACAGGTCCAAATACATCTGAATGAACAAGCTCAAGAGGTTCTTTGCAGTGGCGTCCAGAACTTTTGAATGGCAATTGTTTTGCTTTACCATACTGGCACCCTGAACATACCGTGTCCTTATTCACGTCCAATCTAGGAAGTCCACTGACAAGTTCTTTTGACATCATCAACCCCAACTTGTCAAACCCTACGTGCCCCAATCTCTGGTGCCACAAGTCAGCTGTTTGGTTTCCTTTTGTCTTCTCTACATAGGCTGATTCAACATTAAGAACATAGACTTTATCTGTTTTGTAACCTTGAAGAGTAGGTGTGGACTTTGTTTCGAAATGCTTATACACCTTCACGTCTTTGGGACCAAACAGAACATAGTGACCATCGGCTGTAAGTTGAGGAACTGAAATGAGGTTCTTCTTCATCCCTGGGACATGATACACATCTCTAAGAACCAACTCTTGTTTGCTACTCTCAGACTGAAAACTAACATCACCAATATGAGCTATATTATGCTTCGAGTTATCGGCGATCACAACTACACGACTACCTCCGTATTTGATGGCATTCTGAAGCCGATCTATTTCTCCGGTTAGATGATTGGAACACCCGGAGTCCATAATCCAATCGTCTAACTTATTTTTCTGCTTTTCAGTCGTAACAGTGAAAGCAACAACTTCCTGCGTCTCAGCAGAAAAAGCCTCAACATCCCATTCTTCTTCTTCCTCAACAGTGGCTTGGTTTCCCTCATCATTCATTTTTGAGCGACAGTTTCTTGCTATGTGCCCCTTTTGACCACATTTATAGCACTTGAAAGTTGTTCGCTTTTTGTTTACGAACTGCTTCTTATCACCAGAATTTTCTTTACGATCAGATTCACCCGACTTCCTCTCGCTATGGTCTGCAGTTTTATTTTTCTCATAGTACTTATGTGAGTTTCGATAGCCACCAGATTGTCTTGTTCTACCCTTGCTTTTCTCTGCGTACAAGGCTTCAACCTCACCTTTAGATGAAGACCCAATTGACAGGTTAGTTAACTGTTTGGCTAAAGCCTCTTGGCTAGCCAATAAGTTTTCAAATTCTCCTAACGACGGTTGTGTGGGCCATCCTTGTACAGCAGCCACAAAGCTTCTGTACTCGGGTCTCAAACCATGAATGATGATTCTCTTCATTCTGGCTTCTCCAATCACTGACTGCTGATCAAGGTCACCGATCTCTCTACATAAGGTTTTAACTTTGTGAAAGTATTGGGCGATCGTTAACTCCTTCTGAGTTTTACTCAACAGTTCATTCTCCAACAATTGAAGTCATGCATCATTCTTCTTTGACAGAACTTATGCTAGAGTATCCCATGCCTCTTTGGGACTTGTTGCATCCTTGACATGATCAAGGAGCTCTTCCTCTATCGTTGTCTTCAGAATGAACATGGCCTTTCCGGCCTTGACTCACCATTTCCTTAGTGCTCCATCAGCAGTCTCCCTTCGTGGCTGATCCGTGTCATTCCCCTGCACCACTTCCCATAAGTCTTGTCCTTGCAAATACGCAGAAAGGTACGTAGCCCAGGTCTTGTAGTTCTGGTTGTTTAACTTCTTCACACCACCGATAAGATGCAAGTCTGACATCGTGAAGCAGGCTCTGATACCACTTGTAAAATCAAGTGGGTCTTCAACGTGAGTATTGAAATCTGCAGAACTAGAGAACACACACACACTCACTGTTTTGCTTAAAAGCTTCTCTGTGTAAAATTTGAAGGAAAAAGTCGAATACTACATTCATCTGAGAATATGAAATTACATAAGTAAAAACAGGACAAAATAACTACCAATTACTCTACTATGTCTACCCACTACTACATGATTGAAAAGAAATAAAAACCACCCACTACTTGCATAAACATTAAAATAAAGAAAGACTTAAAACATACAAATAAAATAAAGGG
>BJCM01154674.1:0-16932 GCA_018326385.1 Flaveria bidentis | reverse complement strand
GAGAGAGAGAGAGAGATGGATGGAGTGTATATGTGTTGAAAGAGTTTCTTAGTTTTCAAGACAACCAAAAGAAAACCAAAAGGGAGAACCCCTTAAGGGGCGGCCGAACCCAATTTGGGTTTTTGGGTTTTCCCCCCCAAAAACACCCTTTTAATCTATGTTAAACTAATGTTTAAAATAGATATATAATTAACCTTTTAATTATATAACATACACACACTTTTATTATTTGATGTTACTTAACTAAATTAAACAACATTACAAATAATATCCATGAACAAAATATCCGTATAAGTTGTTCAATCTCATATGCAACTTATTTAGAAAACCCATTTTTTTCTAAATTGGTGTAATTATTTAATTGTATGATCATATCATCAATTAAATAATATTTGGTGTTTGCTAAGCTTGTTATTGGGTATGACCTGACTTGGATCATAAGTACTAACCACATCAATGTTCTATGTGTCTTGGGCATAAAGAATCCAACAATTTCTACAATAATTAACAAGGTTCATGTTAGTGTTTCTGAAATATTAAATTTTAATCATTAATACCCTTTTATGTCTCATAGACAATGAAAAATTAAAAACTAGAATCCAACGTTATACTTAAATGATGGTTAGGTGACCTTTATCCCATTATTTAAATTAACAAGGTAGTCAACACTTGACAATTGCAACCTTTTGCAGCTTCTAGCCTTTTAGGATCGGTCAAACATCCTATGTTTAGTTGGCATATAAAATCCCATCATCACCATTGTACGCCATGCTTCGGTGACCCTATGCATATGGTTTCCAGTTCAAGTCGTCCTACTTACACACATATGTGAGTTTACACATATAAGTGGTTAGGTGACCTTTATCCCACAAATACTTTAAGCCCACCTCAAACACACAAGTTCCCTAAAAGTGGTTAGGCGACCTTTATCCCACAAAAAGTTCATAAGTAATTCGAGTGTCATGTAAAAGGATGGTGTTAAAACTCTTTTCCAAAGGGATTTTATTTTTCATTAATTCTAGTTTTGAAAAATCTATGTACCTTGTATTCGCATGTTTTCAAATACACGGTACCCTACGGTTCTCTTTTAGTAAAACCCTTTTTATTAAAATCATTCATCCTTTAAACCTTTTATTAATCACTTAATGATAAGGAACCATAAATATTCAGCTTGTTTTGTTCGTTAATTAGTTTGTCATGCATATCCATATATCAAACAACAATCATAAAACAAACAACCAAACAAGCAATGAGCTCTAACATTTTTGTGACTAGGGTTGTTTTTACCCTTGAGAAGCCTACAATAGGCTTTCTCATTATCTTAAAGATATCGGCTTCATTTGTCCCATTTTAATAACATTACATGTTCCCCTTATGTGTGAGCCCAGTTCATATTTAAGAATGTATTGGACATATCTAGAGAACATGTAATATTCAACAGAGTCTACATTTTCAAGTGAATTTGAATATACGAATTGAGAGTACTTGAACATGACACCTTGAACCATGCCATGGACATTATAGGAAAGTTTCTCTTGAATTTGATCCCATCCTCTATGCTTCTTTGATAGAAAGTGGATGACAACATGAAGGAGGTACTTCCATTAGAAGGAGACCTTCCCTTTAATGGAGGTTCTAACAAAGTAAACACCGTCATAACCTATCTGGTTGAAGGACTGGTTCACCACAGATTTTATGAAAGAAAATTCGCCTTCTTAATCATTCATCCTGAAATGGGTGTTAATGGTGGCTTAAGTGATGAAAATTGTTGTCCCCTACACTATGGCAAATAGTGGCTTCTCCTTATCGATAATGACATCTTGGCATGTCCTTCATAAGTCTAAAAGTTGACCTTTATATAGTGGAGGATCTATAGTTAGAAGGTGAAGTAATTAGATAGAGTCAAGAATCGACAAACATCTGAGAAACCAGGATCTTTCTCAAACAATAACAAAGCTAACTGGAGAAATTAGGCTATCCATTAATGAGTAGCTTTGTGATAAAGGAAGGTAAGAACAATTATAGTTTGTGGGTGAATTTATGTTAGGAAGTTTTTAGATGAAAAAGAAACCGAAAGAAGAGGAACCGTTGAAGGTATAGATATGAAATAAATTTGAGACAAAGTTAATGCAAAAAGGATAAACTTTGAAATCTAGATGTCGGTCCCACCTATAAAAAAGTGCCTAAAAAGGTAGTTTTTTGGATGTCGAAAATCTTTCGAAGGTAATTTTTATTTAGATGATTTATAAAAGATTCCAAAGACAATTTGACTTAGGAAGGTATTCCTAAGCTTAATGGAAATTTTGCTTCAAGAAAAATACTTAGAGTATTTTTACTTTAGAGATATATTTGGTTTCGGAGGAGATTAAAACTAAAAATTTTTATTCACAAGAGAATAAACCTTTTGAGGCTTAACTACTTTCAAAGGAAAATTGTCCTTCGAAAACATGTAAGTAATTACAAGCATACTTAAGCTTCGGAAGATATATTAGAATCTCATCCGTAGGTAAATGTCTTATAAGTACTTATTTGATTTTGAAGCTCTAGATGAGATTAGACTTACCTTAGTTAATGTTTATTTTCTAGTAATGTAATTTATTTGATGTTAGATTCCTTAGTTTGTAACTTGCAATTTCTATGCTTTTGTTTTCAAGCGAAACTATGAGCGAACCTAGTGATTCTATGTTTCGCCATCGGGCAGTGAAACTGTCAGCGAAACTAGCTTTGCTTATGCATTAAATTGTTTCTCCCATTGTAAGAATGTTTTGCAAAACCCTAATAAGAAACTCTATTTGTTGCAATTTGGTTATTGGTGGCTAGAAGTTCATTGCATTCATCTTGAGCCTTTGCTATTTTTTATTGTGTGTTTGTTTTGACCTTGATTGAAAACTTTTGAAACTTGATCATTGTGTTGTTTATGTTATGGATGATTGATCAGTGGATTACACATGTTTTGTAAATAATTTGCACCGTATATCGATCTATTGGATTATGCAGCATTGTATTCAACTTCAACAGTTGATGTTGAGACACATGATTGCTCCTTGCATTACAAAGAGATAATCCTTCCACCAAGAAATTGACATCCTCTTGATGTTGATTTGTTGTTGATATTTTAGCCATTATAGTCACTATCAGTTTAGCCAAATAGATTGAAGTCTTAATTCCTAGGATACTAGAGACCAAGCTAAGGAGCTCCTTTAAGCTATCAAAGGATTCTCTTGGTAGCAACTAAGTGAGACACCTTTGAGGTAGGCTGATATCTTGCACAAATGCAGGTTGAAAACATAATATCAGGTATACTTGCTGTGAGATACATTAGAGATCCAATATTTACATTATACTAATGTTAGTCAGTTTTATCCCCTTCAGATTAAGGCAATGATTATGATTTCTTGGGAAAGGTTTCTTTGATGGCTTGCAATCATTCATTTCAATTTTTTCAAAAATGTCATTGACATATTTAGATTGATTGATAAACAACCCATCCTTCATTTGCTTTACGTGAATCTCAATGAAAAAGTTCACTTTTCCCATGGACCTTATCTCAAACTTCATCATCATAATTCTTTCAAAGACATTATACATTTGGTCATTTAAGGAACTAATATGATGTCATCAAAATAGACTTTAACTAGCAAAATGTCTTTTCCAGACTTTCTTATGAATAATGTATTGTTAATGGTACTTCTAGTGTAACCATTCTACAACATAAACTAAATAAGAGTCTTATACCATAGCCTAGGTGCTTGGTGCAAATAATAGAGAGCTTTCTCCAATTTTCACACATTGTTGGGATGTTGTGTGTCATCAAATCTTGGAGGTTGGCACACATAGACTTCCCTGTCTATATCCTCATATAGAAATGCACACTTGACATGAAGCAAGAAAAATGTAAAATTCTTGGATGCAACATAAGCAAGAAACATTCTCACCGCCTCAAGTCTTGCAGTAGGTCCAAAGACATAAGTATAATCGATTCCTTCCTCTTGTGTGTATCTTTGAACTAACAGTCTTTCCTAGTTCTTGGTAATCAAGCCTCTATCATCCTTTTTGTTTCTGAATACCCACTTTGTGCCAATGGGTACTTGATTAGATGGTAGTGGACATAGGTTCCAAACCTTTTGTCTTTTGAATTGAAGCAACACTTCTTCCAATGATTACACCCAACTACTATCCTTTAGGGCTTCCTCTACCTTCATTGGTTCCATCTATGAATGGAAACTTGAGTACAAGTGGATATAGTTATTGAGAATTTGTCCTCTTGTTCTCTCACCTTCAGAAACATCTCGAATAATATTTTTAGTTGGGTGAGTGTTATGAATCGTAAGCCTAGGGGTCACATCTAGTTGCATGGAGAGATCTAAGTTGGGAAAGTTCTTCTAAAGATTTTGAACACTTGGACGAGCTGATTTCTCACATTCATCCAATAAGGATTGATTGAATGAAAGAGAGATTGCATCAATAGCATTTCGTTGTGGACCAGCAGTCTTAATAGTGGCATGTTCCTCATGATTGTTGCTTCCATTAGCTTGGTGTTATGTAGTGTTTGAGTTGTCACTTGATGAGTTTTGAGGTTCACATTGTTGACAATTAGTTGATGATCTAGTTGTTCATGTGATACTTATACTTTCAGATCTTCAATTTGTGGTTGCTTGATTTTTAGCAATTCTTGGAGAACTTGGATGAGGTTTGGTTAACTCAAACAGTTAATCATCATCTGAATCATTTTGAGTTGATGTTCTAGCTGAAACATTCTTACAAGAAGGTGTAGAATAGTTTGGAAACAATTCTAAATCAAAGATATGGTCAAGACCATTCCCCCTAACACAAGGAGTGTTCTCATTTACAAAAATGTCGGATGATTCCTATAATTGTTGATTTTTGATGTTGTAGACTCTACAAGCAAAACAGTTGGAGGAATATCGAACAAAGATTGCATCATTCAACTTTCCAGAAAATTTTGCCAAATTGTCCTTTGTGTAAGGTATGGTACACCTTGTGCCATAGGACCTAAGAAAGCCACTGAATGGGCACCTCTTGTTCCATACCTCAAAAGGGGGTTTTTCCACGGGGCTTGACTATAAGAACTCGATTCTGGACATAGCATGTAGTGTTGACTGCCTATGCCCAGAATGTTACAGGCAACATTGAATTAGCTAACATAGTCGTAGCAGCTTTAAAAAGTGTCTTATTTCTCCTCTCAGCAACACCATTTTGTTGAGGAGTTCTAGGATCACTATATTATCTAGTGTTAGATCTAGGAACAATAGGTCTCGATCTTTATAATAGGCTTATAACTTTAATCATTGCTTTTATTGAACATTTGTAATTCTTTATTTTGATGTATGCATTATGCATATAGGTTAACCTATATATGTGTTAAATTATGTAAGATTGCATGATAAATCATTAAACATGGTCAATTTCTGAAATTGACTAAGTGTAAGAAACATCTACAGATGAACATTTTTGTTCTTTCGTACATATCTTTCTTACAAGATATTCATATGAAGATCTTCTACTAATGAACATCGGTGCAGATAAGAGTACTACAAGAGCAACGATTAATTGATGAACAACATTACGCAAGGAGAAACTCAAGTGAAGACTTCTAGGGAAGAGCAGACTACTACGGAAGAGCAAACTCCGGCAGAAGAAAAGTTGTTGCGGAAGACCAAACACTTGTACTTAAATGATACAAGTAATTAAAGTCAACAAGTGAATCACGGATTCCAAGAGATTCGATGATTCCTTAATAGAAACATGTGTGTCTATAAATATGAGTCGTAGGTTTCATATCAACAGGAGCAATTGATGGCAACATACAAACAATCACCTCATTACACACCATTAACAAAACTCACAACCCTAGCAGCCATCACATCAACCTCATGTTGGGTTTTGTTACAAGATAATGAAAGCTAGTTTAACCATTAAAACTTCAAAACGCAGCGTATATAAGGTGTTAATGTGGATTTAACAATCTGAAAATATGAACCATTTTTAGCCCAAAACAAAACCATGAACAAGGATCATATGTATGTGAAATGAAATGCTATCAAAACGAAAAGAACAACTAAAGGGTGTTCTTGAAACTACCTTTCAAGAACAAGAGGTTGTTGTATGGATGAGAAGATAGTGATGATGCTTCTTGAATGCATAGCCTCCAAAAGAGAAGTCCTCAAGCTTGTATACCCACAAGCTCTTGCAAACACCTAACTTGTTAGGGAGTGCAACACCAAAACCCTCTTCCTATGCCTCCTTCAAAAACGAAATTTCAGCAAACTCTTGCTTTAGATCCGAAAATTTCAGCTTGAAAGAAGAGTGTTCATAGAAGATTGATGCAAGCAGTAAATACCGCCTAACAACGGTTCACTACCCTTAATATGTATGAGTAAGTGCCATTCAATAAAACCATACCCTTCAAGTACCTTACTCGAATTGTTTTAGGTGAATCAATCATCTATCCTTTTGTCACAGATGTCATGTTAAATCCTAGATACACAAAGTGATCATTCTCCATTGATATAACTTTATCAGGCCTTAGACATCTTACACTCAACAAATAAGAGGGACAAATTCCATCTTAACTACATAAGTCTTTCAAAATCACCTTGTATTAAGCCTGAACTCAGCCTTGTGTACCGCCATGTTTCAGAACAGCAAAGAACTAAGTCAAAGTATAATATTCGGTAAATATCAAGACCCAATATGTATCTCAGGTCAGAGGATACCAAATGATGTTCGCCTTCACTCAAATTTACCTATGATCAATCAAGAAGATTCCATGCAGTATTATTTGAGATGCGGGTCAGTCAAATATTTGTATCCCACAAATATCAATGAACCTTGGTAGCAATCCTTGCTCTATATTCATCCATATGAATATCTACCAATCCAAGTTCTTAATAGTCTTACCTTCATACTTGTTCCCACAAGTATGAACGACTACGGATGTTTTGAGTAAATGATTTACTCATGGATTTAAATATGCAAAATAGGAACACTAGTTGAAGCATTATAACCATATAATTTATTCAAGGAATGAAAGGTTCCAATATCCAAATACAAAATCACAAGATCAAATCCAATCACTAGAATATTGAAGTCCCATGACACAAGTATGACCTTCATGCTTTGCCATTTCAAGGAGATTCGTGAGTGGATCCGCAATGTTTTCATCCGTGTGAAATTTGCAAATACATATATTTCCTTTTTCTACTTCATCCTTTATGTAGTTGAATCTTTGTTCAATGTGCCTAGTCTTTTGATGTGCATGGGGTTCCTTGATTTTAGTAATCACACCCTCGTTATCACAAAAATTTTCTAGGCGATCCTGAATGGAAGGGACAACCCCTAGATCTGCAATGAATTTCTTCAACCATGCAGCTTCTTGAGCTGCTAATGAAGCGGTGATGTATTCTAACTCTGTAGTTTATAATGCCACCACATCTTGTGTAACACCCGGATATTTTCTTTGAAGCCAACGAAATAAGAAAACGAAATAAAGTCTAAAGTCGAGGGAAGAAACTTGCCAAAACGTGAGAAAATTCAGAATAGAAGGAGCATAAGAGGTGAGGGCAGCTCACACCCACCCCACACCTCCAAAATTTCAGCAAAGAAAGAAAGAAGAGAGAAAAAGGGAGAAAAGAGAGAAAAAGATTGGTTCGAATAGATTCAAGAGAGCAAAATCGTCGTGTAGTGAGTTCAATCGAAGCTCTACTTCTAGGTGTGGTTTGTGTGAGTTCTAGGACCCCTCTTTTAAACATTTTTGGCTGATTTTAGGGCTGGAACACATCTGAAAACCTGTTTTTGTATGTGTTTGCTTGTGATGTGTTTGGTGTTTAATTTCGGGCATGTGTGTGCTTGGATGGTGTTGTATTATGCATTCCTAAGTTTTAGGATGTTCGATTTGGGTTTAGAATGAGTTTGGATGAGCTTGGAGGTCAAAAATGGTAGATTGAGTTTGGGATGAACTGCATTCTTCACCAGCTAGGGCTAGGCGACCGAATGGAGGCCATACGGCTGAATGAGGTGCGATTGAGCTTCATTCGCACGATTGAGGATTCATTCGTGCGATTGGGGGCTAGTCGCATGGGGATTCATGCGACTGACGTCCGATTCGCATAAGTGCTCATCCGCATTAGTTTCATCCGCATGAGGTCCATCCGCATTAGCTCCATTCGTATAGGACTCATCCGCATTAGTTCCATTCGCATGAGGTCCATTTGCATGGGTGTTCTTCCGCATTGGTGTTCATCCGCATTGGTGTTCATCCGCATGAGGTCTATTCGCAAGATTGGGTGTTCATCCGCATTTGTCCATTCGCGTGATGTTCAGTCGCCTAGAGGCCATGCAACTGAAGGGTGCCCATACGCCCAAATAGGGATGTTGTACCCGAGGAGAAGCATATTTTAATCACTCACTTTCGAGGGAAAGTGCAGATGTAAGTTTTGACGTGGACGTTCCCGTAGGTACATGTAAGATGACCGTTGAGGCCATAGAGGCTATGTTGGGCATGATGATGATGTTGCATGTTTATTCATGATGTTTGTTATGTATGATGTTGCCCTGTATGATGATGATGACTCTGTATGTTCATGTTCCTTATTATGATGAATGTTTATCTCTCCGTAGTTTAACGATGAATGTTAATGAATGAAATGAAGTATTATGTAATGTAAAGTGAAAGATAATGAGAAGTGGAACATGATGAATGCATGCATTAATGAATGTTAAAAGTAATGAAAGTATTGCAAGCATTGTATGTCGGGACACACCCTTTAGTAAGGTGTTAGCCCAACGGTGTGCGGGTTAGCTACCCCGGGAGGATGCACATCGGGGTCTTTCTTTGTTATTGACCATTTGTATGGAACCATTGTTGCTTGCCTTAGGTATTGTGGCTAGAGGTTCTAGGAACTGTGAATGAAGGTCTATGATAGGCTTAGGTTCAGTACCATGAGCATGAAGGGCATAACACATGACAATGGTATACCTAAACTTTATCTTAGGTACTGTGGCCAGAGGTGCTGTACACCATGAATGAAGGTCTATGATAGGCTTAGCCCCAGTACCATGATCATGAAGGGTAAAGTTCATGGTGTTGACGAAAGGAAGATAATGAATGAATAAACGGAAGTTAATGAACGATGAAGATAATAACTATTATCTATGTGTACGTATGTTGTATGATCGCATGAAAGTAATAAACGGTTTTAACGAAAGAAAAGTGTGGTTTATTATAAAACTAGAACTCACTTAGTACGCTGACTTTTATGGTTTCCAGTTGGCAGGTAATGATTGCTGAGGATGGCACGGGACAGCTACTTAGCTCTTTTGGATGGCATCCATTTATATAAGGCTTTTGTGATGTAATGCAACAATGTATTTTGTAACTGGTTAACGATGTATTATTTTGCAAAAGCCTTTATAATGAAATGAAATGTCATTTTTAAATGTTTCCGCTACCATGTTTATTTAAGAAAAATGTGAATGTATGTTTTATGAGCGATGAACGACCAACTGTAAGCGTCCCGGTAATGGGGCCTTATATCTTGCTTAGAGCTCTTTCTAGAGACTGCTTTTCAATTCAAGATGAAAATGTGTCCCAATTGTGATCGTGAATCATCTCGATCAGTTTGGAAACTCGCATCCGTGTAAACTTTTACTACGAGTTCCTCCTCACCAGATCCATAGATTAGGAACATATCTTTAGTCCTCCTTAGGTACTTAAGTATGTTCTTAACAGCCATCCAATGACTATTTGTAGGATTTTGTTTGTATCGGCTTGTCATGCTCAAAGCACATGACATGTCCGGCCTAGTGCATATCATTTCATTCATGATGGATCCTACAATAGACGCATACGGGATTCCCTTTATCTTGTTTTGTTCATCCTTTGAGCTTGGACATTGAGTCGTACTCAATATCATTCCTCTTTGAATAAGCACCTTTACTTTCTTAGAGTTTTCAATCTTGAACCTTTTCAAGATCTTATCAATGTATGCACTTTGAATTAAACCTATGAACCTTCTTGATCTATCCCTATAGATATTAATCCTAAAATATAGGCGGCTTCACCATGATCCTTAATGGAAAAACAACTTCCAAGCTAGGCTATTACACCCTCCAAGGTCGGAATGTCATTTCCAAATAGTAGAATGTCATCGACAATTAATACTAGGAAAGTGATGATGCTCCCACTAGCTTTCTTATATACACATGCTTCATCAGCATTTTTGATGAACCCAAATTTGATTACCTATTAATCAAAACGGTGATTCCAACTTCTTGATGTTTGCTTTAATCCATTGATTGATTTCTTTAACATGAATAATTTGTTAGGATGTTTTGGATCGACAAAACCTTCAGGTTGAACCATATAGACATCTTCCTGGAGATATCCATTTACAAAAGCGGTTTTGACATCCATTTTCCAAATCTCACTATAGCAAATAATATCCTAATACACTTTAGCATTTCAACCGACGAGAAGGTCTCATCATAATCAACCCCTTGAGTTTGAGTGAAACTTTTTGCTACATGTTTGGCTTTGTATGTATCCAAGTTTCCATGCATGTCGGTTTTCTTCTTGAAGACCCACTTACTTCCAACTATCTTGGAATTAAGTGGTGGTACAACCAAGTCCCACACTTGATTGTCATACATGGATTGCATCTCAACGTTCATGGCTAAAAGCCATTTGTGACAATCCAAATTGGACATTTCATCACAGTATGTGGTTGGTTCATCGAAATCTACCACATAGCATCCATCTATGAAAAATCCATTCTTTCAGCTGGATTACTAGTTCTACGAGATCAGCGTACATTTTATGTGTATTGATCAACCATTTGATCATCCTCAACATCCTCGTGTTGAGTCTTAGTGTTAACCAAACGTGTATCCGGTTGTGGTTCTTGATCCTCTTCATAATCCACAGTTCTATTGCTAGCTCCTTCCATAAGGAACTTAGCTTCTAAGAACTCAGCCTTCTTGGCAACAAACTCCTTTTGTTCCAATGGATCATAGAAATAGTATCCCATAGAATCTCTAGGATATCCAATGAAAATACAATTAGTCGAACGACTTTCTTACTTGTTTGAGGTGGGAGTCTTAACATAAGCCTCATAACCCCACACCTTTATATATGATAGAGATGGAACCCTTACATGTCATTGTTTGAAAGGTGCCTTTTTCACTTTCTTGGTTGGGGCCATATTTAAAATATAGGCCAAAGAGAGCAAAGCGAAACCCCAAAATGATAGAGGCAATGAGCTTCTAGCCATCATAGATTGAACCATATCAAATAGAGTTTGATTTCTCCTCTCGGACACACCATTGTGTTGTGGTTTCTAGGTGGAGATAGTTGTGAGACAATACCACAACTTCTAAGATGATCTCTAAAGGCATCATTTAGATATTCACCACCTCTATCGGTGCGGAGAATTTTTATTGAACTGTTGAGTTGATTTTCTACTTCATTTTGAAGGGTTTTGAACATTTCAAAAGCTTCATCTTTGTGTCTTAACAAGTACACATAACCATATCGACTATAGTCGTCGGTAAAGGTAATGAAGTAAATTTCATTGTTCCTAGTCATTGGTTTAAAAGAACCACATAAATCCAAATGTATGATTCCTAATAAATCTTTTGCCCTTTTGGTTTTGCCACTAAAAGGTGCCTTAGTCATTTTACTTTGTAAACAATATTCACATAAATCAAATGAATCATATTCACTTGCTTTTAAAAGACCGTTCTTCTGAAGTGCTTGTATGTGCTTCTGGTTTATATGACCAAGACGGCAATGCTAAAGATAGGTGTCACTCAAATCCAATTTGAGCTTCTTGGTGGTGGTTTGGTACAATGAGTTACCATATAATGTGTTTTCACGAACCAATTCATAAATACCATTAATAGGAATAGTTTTGAAATAAAATATATCATTTAAAGAAACATGAATTTCATTTTTAATAAATGTTAAATCATAACCATATTGTCATAATTGGGTAACATAAAGATGTTCCTAGTCAAACTAGAGCATACAAAACGTTCTTCAAAATTGCTTCCAAGCCATTTGGAAGCTTCATGATGTAGTCCCCACGGTCTTTAACTTGAACTTTTGCCCCATTCTGCACGTAAGGGCTTGCATCCCCTTCCTTGAAGTCCTTACTTCTTTTGAACCCCTATAACAAATTGCAAATATGAGTTCCACATCCGGTATCCAATACCAATGTGATGGAGGATATTAAATTTAGATCAATATGAATCATGAAAATTGTACCTGAGGTTTGCCCGACATCCCTCTTAGCTTGCAACTCTTTGAGATGGACTGGACAATTTCTTACCCAATTTCCAATCTCCCCACACTTGAAGCATGGGTCCTTTGAAGCAACCTTTTGCTTCTTCTCCATTTGTTTTGGTGGTGGCGCTCTTACCATTCCCTTTCCCTTACCCTTGACGTACCCTTTACCCTTGGCAACATTTTCCTTGGGTGTGGGGTGAGGCCTTTTCTTTTTCCCACCTTCATTGACGATGAGAACAGGCAAAACCTTTTTACCCATTGCCGCCTCGGCAGTTTTGAGCATAGAGTGAAACTTAATTATGTTGTTGTCCCACCCATTCATGTTATCAAACCTTTTGAGAATAGAGTGAAGCTCACTTATGTTGTTAAAGGCCGCCTCGGCGAAACCTTTAACAAAGTAATCAAACCTTTTTGACAAAGAGTCGAGGATCAAATCCGTAGCCAAATCTTTCGAGACGGGACAATTCAGCCTTTTGAGGCGGTCAATGTGGCTTTTCATCTTAAGTATCTAAGATGAAACTGATTGGGTGTCATCCATACGACATGCATGGAGTGCTTGAACCGTTTCAAAGCGCTCTACCCTTGCTTGTTGTTGGAAAGTTTCCTTCAACTAGGTAATCATCTCGTACGCTCCATGATGTTGATACTCCTTTTGGAGATCCAGAGTCGTACTTGCCAACATAAGGCAATACACTTGGACCGAGTCTTTTGTGTATTTCACCCAATTATTATAGTCCTCCTGAACATCCTTATTAGGTTGATCGAGAATCAGATCGTCTAAAATATACCATCGTTTCTCTTGCTTGAGAACAATTCTCAAGTCTCGAAACCAATCTATTAATTTGATATGGTTTAGACGCTCCTTTTGGAGAATTGTCCTTAGTGATTGTGAGTGAGCGGACGGCATATCATTATTTTCATTGTTGTTGGTAGGCCATCTACAAAATTTAATAAAGTTCAATTTTAGTATTTTCTATATTATTCATATTTTAATTATTAAAGCCCTTTTATGTGTCTTACACAATATTAAAATTCTAGAATCCAATGTTCTATTTAAATAGTGGTTAGGTGACCTTTATCCCATTTTAAATTAAAAATATAGTCAACGTTTTGACTATTGCAACCCTTTGCAACTTCTAGGGGATATGGGATCGACTTAAAAATCATATGTATGGTCGGCATGTTTTTCCCATAAACACCTTTGTAAACCACATTGTAGGTGATCCATTTAACATGGTTTGCAAATAAAGTCACCCTACTTACACACACATGTGGGTTTACCAACACAAGTGGTTAGGTGCCCATTATCCCATAAATATTCTATTCCCACCTTAAATCACAAGTTCCCACAAAATGGTTAGGTGACCTATATCCAATTAAGAGATTCCAAGTGACTCAAGCATTGTGCAAAAGGATGGTGTTAACCTTGTTTTCAAAAGAAATTTTAAGTTTTCTTAAAAACTAGTTTAGAAAAATCTATGTACCTTATATTTGTATGCTTTCAAATACATGGTACCCTATGGTTTACTTTTTCATAAAACTCATTTTATTAAAATCATTAATCCTTTTAATAACCTGATATTAATCAGTTAATGATAAAGAATCATTAATTTTCAGCTTGATATGTTTGTTAACAAGTTTGTAATGCATATCCAAATATCAAACAACAAGCATAAAACAAACAATCAACCAAGCATAATCATACAATCACAAGTGCATAACCATAGCCACTAAGTTGACTATACTTGTTTGCCATCACAAGTGTTATCATTAGGTCTTTCCTAAGGGTTAACAATGACACATCAAAAATGTGTCCATGAACTCCCACTTGAATCCACATCCAAATGCTTCAAGTGTCCATGTCTTTTGTGTCCTTCTTTGGGTATTCATCTTGTGCATCTTCTTTTTCAAAATCATATCCTAATACAAATTTTCAATTAAAAGAAATTCACCTAATCTATTTATTACATAACCAATGAATAAATAAATTACAACCCAAAATTACAACCATTCCAAGAACAAAACCAACATGACAAAATCACAACCAACCAAATCCAAAGCACATAAGGTCAAGGCTATGTAATGCACCAAAATATGTATCATATACAATATTCAAGAACAACCATGAACTCCTTTTTTTAACCTTAAAGTTTCGGCCAACATGAACCAAAACTTTACGGTTTAGTCCAAACAAAATAATCAACATTTGATGTTAATCTTTCAAGGTTTATACTAAAGAATGTAAGATAATGCCTTGAAACATAAGGGATCCATTCATCCATGACAAAATAGCCCCTAATAGGTTGAAAACTTCCATGAAAACTAACTTTTCAAGGACTTTTGAAGCAAATATTCTAAATAACCGGCTCTAGATGCTTTTGTTGGGTTTTGTTACAAGATAGTGAAAGCTAGTTTAACCATTTTAACTACAGAGCGCAGGGATATAAGGTGTTAAGGTGGGTTTAACAATCTGAATATATGAACCATTTTTAGCCCGAAACAAAACCCATGAACAAGGATCGTATGTATGTGAAATGAATGCTATCCAAACGAAAAGAACAACCAAATGGTGTTCTTTAAACTACCTTTCAAGAACAAGAGGATATTGTATGGATGAGAAGAAGGTGACAATGCTTCTTGAATGCTTAACCTCCAAAATAGAAGTCCTCAAGCTTGTATAACCACAAACTCTTGCAAACACCTAACTTGTTAGGGAGTGCAACACCAAAACCCTCTTCCTATGCCTTCTTCAAAAACGAAATTTCAGCAACCTCTTGCCTTAGATCCGAAAATTTTAGCTTGAAAGAAGAGTGTTCTTGCAATTGTGTGTGTGAGAGAGAGTGTGAGTTAGTTGAGTGCAAGAATAGATTAATGTCTTGTATTAAAACAAGACATGTAATCCCAAGGAGGCAACCCATGGGGTGGCCTAAAGTTTTTGAAATGGGTTACCCCCATTTCAATTTTTATAAAAACAACTTACACTCTTTAGCCCATAAGTTTATAAAATTAAAAGCCCTTTTAATTTTATAATATTAACACACTATTATTTGTTATTATTTAACTTACTTAAATAATGATACAAATAACTTCTCATGAACAAATTATCCATATAATTTGTTCTATTACAAAAGCAATGTTTTAGAAAACCCATTTTCTAAATTGGTGTCAATATTTATTTGTATTCTCACATCAACAAATAAATATTTATTGGTGTTTGTTTAGCTTGTTATTGAGTATGAGCCGACTTGGATAATAACGTACTAACCACATCAATCTTGTATGTGTCTTGGGCATACAAGATCCAACACCTCACATAGAAAATCATAAACACAATAATAGCATAGAATATTGTTAGCAATAATTATTTGATTCTTTGTATTCATTAAGTAGTTTTATTGAATTACTTTCGATCCAAAGCATTTTTTTTGCATATTGATTGAAATCATTGAAGTTTTTCTTGTCTATATTTAATGTGTACGATATTTACTATTTGATCAATTAATCAACGATTAATGATGATTTCGGAATTTTTAAATCAAAATCAATTTAACATTGAGAATTCTTGAATAACGATCCTTGGATTCTCAGGTGGTATCTGAGGCTTACTGATTTAGATCGATTGATCTGTTGGTATTAGAATTGTTTAATTGATTACTTAATTCATTAGATCTATTATCTATAGATTTTAAGCAAAATTGATTTGGTGTGATTATTTAAAATTCGATAAAACAGTGATTTATCTTTTAGTGAGTACTACTACATTGCTCGGTTAACATTAATCTATATTCAAAATCAATTGAAACATATATCTATGTTATTGACTAAGATTCATTAACAGATTCAATCGAGTGAACAAAAACATTAATAAAAATCCTTGATTTGATATTAAGTATCAATAAGAGGATTGACAGATTTTTGACCTTTTCTACTTAGTTAATTCAATAAGTTCTTGTCATTTATCTGTTCATTAATTCACAAAAAACATTGTTTTAGTTGAATTTAAATATTTAACTAAAATGAGTAACTTTAAGTCCTGGAAAACCAAGTTCAGGAATTATGTGAACAACACTGATTCTGACTTACGGGTGTCTATAACTGATGGTCCTAATATTCCACCCGCACTTGGGCCAGATTATAATTAAAATTAATAAGTACAAAAGATCTATCACCTAAGGATGTCAAAAACATTATAGTTGACATTAAAGCATACAGTCTGCTTAGTATGGCTTTACCTGAAAATTACTAGTTAGGTGTGAGAATTATAAAACAACAAATTCCTTGTAGAAGATATTTCATACACTCATAAAGGGAGTGATGAAATTAAAAACATAAGGAAAGATACTCTCCACTCATAATACGAAACATTTTATCATATTTGTTGGATCCTTTATGCCCAAGACACATAGAACATTGATGTGGTTAGTACGTTATGATCCAAGTCGAGTCATACCCAATAACAAGCTTAACAAACACCAATATATGTTTATTTGTTGATGAGATCATACAAATAAATATTAACACCGATTTAGAAAATTGGTTTTCTAAAACTTTGCTTTTGTAAAAGAACAAACTTATATGGATAATTTGTTCATGAGATGTTATTTGTTTGTTATTTAAAATTGGTT
>BJCM01154673.1:0-19569 GCA_018326385.1 Flaveria bidentis | reverse complement strand
GATTTTCAGCAGCTTTGAAAGGTAGTTTCATTGTTCTATTTTGGTTGTTATGTCTTGTTGATAGCTTGTTCAAACACATATGAATGATCCTATGCTCTTGGGTTTGTTAAAACAAAGTAAAGAACCTTAAATTTTCAGATTATGAATCATAATGTTAGGGCTTTTATCCGCTGCGTTTTTCATGTTTAAATGGTTAAACAACTTTGATTTTGGTCCATCAAACCCATCACATAAAACATATATTTTTAGTAGAGTAAAGAAAACACTGTAGTGGAATTATTAATATTGACATCTTATTTCATTATAAAAGCTTTTGTAAAACAAAACATCATTATCAAATTACAAAATACGTGTTGCATTACATCACAAAAGCATTATAAAAATGGATGTCGTCCAAAGAGATGAGTAGCCACCCCGTGCCATCCCCAGCAACATTACCTGCCAACTGAAAACACATAAAAGTCAGTGTTGCAGAGTGAGTTCTAGTTTTAAAATAAAACATACTTAATCTTCCATATTAAACCGTTCTTTACTTTCTTTCAAATCATAACAGACTTTAGAACGTGATCACACATCATACGTACACATAGATAATAGTTATTATCTTCATCATCGTTCATTTCGTACATTTATTATCTTCTCGTTTTCATCTAGGTACTATCATGTGCTTAACCCCCCTCTAGAGCACTAAGCAATTCATCTATGGTTAAGTGACAAGGACCCCAAACATCTGGTCAATGATAGAACCCCTGTGTGCATCCTCATGGGGTATTTAACCCGCACACAGTTAAGCTGACAACCCCTCATTAGGTGTGAACCTCCATACATTTGCTTAATCACAAGGATTAAGCCCCAGCGTGCATCCTCATGGGGTAGCTAACCCGCACATGGTTGAGCTAACAATCCGCATTGAGTGTGAACCTCCATACATTTGCTTGCAAGCCTTTCTTTCGTTTGTTCATTCATTAATGCATGCATTCATTCATCATGTTCCTTTTTTCATTATCTTCCACTTTACGTTACATAATACTTTCATTTCATTCATTAACATTCAATGTAAAGCCATAGGAAAATAAACATACATAATAGGATCATTAACATACACATACAACAGCCTCATACAGGGCATTATACATACATATCATACATCATACATACTATCATGCATAAGCGTCAATCATACATCATAACTTGCCCAACATAACACCTATGTCCTCAAAAAGCCAACTTACATAGCCCCCGATAACCTCCCAAGTCAAAGCCTAAATTACACTTTTTCCAAGAAGTCAGAAATATTCTAAGTGATCATCCGCTTTTGCCTTTGTTTATTCACATTTGTCTAAGTTCATCCGCATTTGCCTTAGTTCATCCGCATTTCTTTTAGTTCATCCGCATGTCTTTTACTTCATCCGCATTTGTTATAGTTCATCCATATTTCTTTTACTTCATCTGCATTTCTTATAGTTCATCCGCATTTCTTTTAATACTAATCCGCATTTGCCAACACTTAAGCAGCTTTTCTAAACTTAGGTGTATGAACTACTGTTTGGGCGCATGAGCAGCCTAGGGATCAGATTCAGTCCCCAATTATCATCTTTCATATTCTAAGCTTAACTCTTACATTCTAAGCCTTAGAAACACAACCATAACATCATCAAATCATGAACACAGTCCAGAATCACACCATACGTCATCATGCACACATCAAACATGTGGGTATAAAATCCAGTTTTATAAAAACATACATTCATGCATTTCTAGCCCCAAAATCATTTAAAACATGTAAAAAAGAGGGATTCTAGAACTCACCTTAGTACCTCTTGAGTATGGTTTCTTCCAAACTCGTTTGCAATGAGTTCAACCGCCTAGAAACCCACTAAAAACATACACCCGAACACACACAAACACACATATGCATACACCCGAGGACATAACTGGTTAAGAACACCATAAAACCATGAATTCTTACCTTCAATGCAAATTTTCAACTTGATCTTCTTCAAAACCAAAAACTCTGCAGTTTCTCTCTAGAACCGTAAGAAGAAAGGTGATGTGCAAGAGTGGGCGGCCATCAGCTTTATTCACCAACTTTTTCAAAGTTTTGTCCTTTTGACACTTTTTACCCCTTAACTTGGGTAAAATATATTTTCTTTCTTTTTCTTCACTTTATTCTTTTTTCTTTGACTTAAAAAATAACCATGTGTTACATCTACCAACCTAGCTATTCTCAATTCTACTAGTATGTTGCGTATCCTATAGTGTAGCCTCTAGGTTGTTTCGTCTTACCCAATGCTCCCTTAACTATGATGTCAATTGAAATATGCTTGTACATGTTTTCCTCGAATACAACAACAAAAGTATGGTTCTTATGGCCAGTCTTTACCTGGAAAATCTTTCAATCTATCCTTGCCCCAAAGGTGGTGAATGATTGCTTAACCTAGTGAGGTATAGGTGATAATTCAGGAGTAGAAGCTGTTGTATCCGCAGTAAGGGGAAAAAGTACTCACTCCTGCCAAATTTAGTTAGTAATTAGATTAGGAAAACACTCCCAGTGTTATGTATCTCTTTTAGCTCGTAAACTGAATGGCACCCTATACTAGCTGAAGTTATTAGCAGGCTCAAGCCAATGCCTATTTACCTCAGGATGGTGAGGAAATAGGTGTAGATGAAGGTGGTATAAGAGTGGGATTTTCAACCTCATTCTTGACTAGGATGATGCTTAGGATGTAAGGGAGTAGACTAGATGTGGATATCCAGTGTACTTACATGTCTCTAAAAGGATATGATGCATGAAAACGGAATACAATTAAGAGTATGTGCAATGATAGGTTGTGTCTAAACATATAGTCTTAATATTAATCCAATCCTAATTTTTTTTATAATCGGCAGTTCTAATATCAATTTGTCACACCCTTAAAATCTACTGGTACGGTGCTACCACGAGGTGGCATGACAAACTAGGACCTCAAACACAGTCATATCAAATGACACTGTATGTAATTTATAATGAGCATTTATTCATTAATTAGAGTAAAACATAGTTTTTAATGTGATCAATGTGGAAGCGTAAACATTTGTAAAACCATAATAAATAATGCGCTAGACAAGGTGCCCAAAGAAAAGTAGTAAATGTAAATGAATTCGTTTCAAACAGCAAAGATGAGTAGAGATAATGCATGAGCCTCAAAAGTGCAATCCTATCCTTATGCATGAATACACCCTAACAGAACATGCTAAAATGTACCATTGTTGAGTTCACATGTGCTATTTAAAAAATCCGTTTTTGTGTTTGCAAGGTAATAGTAAACAAAGATATATCACAGGTAGCTAGCCTATATATCAAGTTACTTAGCATTTTGAAACCAAAGTTGACTGTTGTGAGTTGTTTGCCTTCTATCACGTCATATCACAGAAAAATGGCAAGTGGCTAATTAAATAAAACCCATGTTCGACCTCTAGTTGAGTTAGTTCGACTAACACGGGTGGGGATTATGAAACCCAGTAGTGCTAGACAAGGTGAGACTAACACGAGTGGGGTTTGTTAAACCTAGTAGTCCTACTCAAAATTACCTTGCTAGTTTGTTACAAATGGTTCAAGAATGTAAGGACTTGTATGATAATGTTTGCACTGTAGTAACAAGCGATATGCCAATAATACAAAAAACTAGAATGAATAGTTTTCAAGCAAAGTAGGGCCGTGAAGACTCACCTTAGGATGTGTAGGAAAAACATGAAGTATAAAAGCTAGGAGCTAAACAATCCCTAACAAATATAGGTCTACGAGCGTTTTCAAGTTTGACATAGACTCACCTTAAGATAATTGTAAGTGTGTTCGAGAAATGTTTGACAAGTTTGACATAGTTGATATTTGTTGACTAAAGTTGATGAGTTTGTCTTGACGACCCTTTGGTGACTCAAATAAGTGAAAATATGTTTAATAATTCTCAAATAGTTCAAATAATCATTCACGTAAACTTTCATGTCCAAAAACTAGTTTACGGAAGATTCTATTTTTGAAAAGTATGACGTTATTACACGTGTGGAATCCATTTCAAGATTATGAAACATATCATAATAAACATTTTAACTACGCACTTATTTCACTCCACTAACACACACCCATAGCATGTTAACATTACCTAAACCATCAAAATGTCCAAATTGCACAAATTTCATCAAAATCTCCTAACATGTTCCTATGATCATTCTAACATTAGTCACATCATCATTTCATGTTTTAAACGTATCATATTCAATATACATGACATCATGCCATAAAACTTCACAAAAATAGGTAGCATATTCATATAAAGCATTTTTCATAACTCAATTCTTCCCAATCTAATCATAGGTTCTAAACATCATATTATAGTTATCACATCTAATTAAACATGGATAGAACTTCATTTATAACCCAACCACCCAAATATTTTCTTTTAATTGAAAGTACCCGAAAACAAAGCTCATTTCAAAAGCTCAAAACATGAATTTTCATCCTTTAGCATCAGCTAAGATCCTTGAATAATTAACTCAATTCAATTTCACCACATTTATAAAATTTCTACAAAAGCCCCCAGTTAAAGTTTCATATATAGGAAACTTGCTTTTTGATCTAAATGACACAGCTTCACAAAACTATTCCATATAAACATCAATTTATTACATAATAACACATAATCAATCATCAATTTCTAATAATTTCAACGTTAGATGTGTTTTTAGATATCTAGGGTTCATGTTAATCTTGAAGAGCAAATAATTTGAAATCAAACATAAAACTTATTTGTAATAACGTTTAAATTCTAGGTAACACATGTTTGATGCAAGAATAATCGATTTAACCAACTAATTTGCGAGAATAAACTTTAAATTGTGTGAGATTATTTGTGTGTGTGTCCCATGGTGCGAATGGGGCAAGGGGAGGGGCCGGTCGATTGGGTTACAAGAAATACCGGCGTTGTTTTGTAAAATCGTTTTATCGTTATGCGATTTGACGTTTTCTACACCAAAACCATCAAATGCTCACATAACATAAAATAAACATTAATAACATTTAATAATATCTATTTTGCTATTTTAAAAGTGATTTTTATTATAACCAGGCTTTAAAATCCCAAAATGCGTGAAAAAGCATAAATGCTATTACAATTCTCAAATTTTCACAACTAAACTATACATTTGATCACGTAATGACATAACATATAATCTCATACCAATTACAATTGTTTGAAAGCTATTTTGATTAATCAAAAATGTTTGGGGACACTCGCATGTGCGATACAACGATTCTCTGAATTATTGTTACACTAGGTTCCGAAATGTTTGTTCAATGAATGATGTATTTAAGTAAACAACATTAAATGCATGAATGTATGAACAATTAAAAATGTTCGTGTGGTGCGAAAAAATTATTGGTGTCACAATCATCATAAATATATCCATTACTGATGGACTATCCTAAGCACCAATATCACCATACTAGCTTTAAATAAAGCAAGAGTACCATAATATGCATCCATTATTGTTGTTGGAGTTTTTACATCTAGTCGTACAACCCTAAGACCTTTGCAGAACATCACCAATTATGTGAGCTCCAACATCATCATTTACAAATCCATATCACCATAATCAAACCATATTGGCCTACATTTATAAGGGCTCGTGAGCACAAAAATAGGGGAGGAGATGGAGAGGGTGTCACATAAACTCAAACATCATCACCATCCCCAAAAATATTTTACCGGAGTCCCTTTATCCATTAAATTCAAGGGGAGGGGGGTATGATTGTTGAAGTGTGCATGAGAGGGGTATATGGGGTTTGGGGTTATATAATAACTTTTTTTGTTTTTGTCACTACTCCCTCAAAATTTTAATATATAATTCCAACCCTAAACACATAAAATTAACAAATCTTTAAAGGGTTTAAATCAATAATATTATTATTACTATTATTTGCTAAGTAGGTTCACATCTGATACTTTTTGGGGTGTTACAAGTATACCCGCCCTGTTTAAGTTTCGTCCTTGAAACATGATGGTCCTTAGATAAATTGAAATATTACTATATCAATCACCCATAGATTCTCATGTCATTTCTAATCCTATTCCGACACACACCATACGAGATTTGATCTTCCTTAACCAACTAGATGTAGCCCTTGTAACTTTCAAACATCCTAATGTTTCTTGCCTTATAAATCCATATCATAAATACAAATATTATGACTATAGTAGTTGAATATTGAGTAGGGAAATTGTCTTCTTACATTTAAGCTATCTTGTCACTATATGCTCTTTATTCACTACATTATATTGAAATGCAATCTAATCTTTGACATGAAAAAAACGTGCTAAGTTATAAAGGCCACTAATCAGATTGGCACCAAGGCATAGATTGACTTATCTTCTTCAATTTCTATATAACATTTAGTAACTAACTTCTTAATCAGTCTTTGCATCGTTTCCTCTCAACCTTTCTAATGGTGAGGTTACCATCGACAATTCCAGAATAAACCTTCTTTAGTAGTTAGTAATGCTTGTAAGCTACAAAACTTAGACATCATTATGTGTTTCCGATTTGAACGGGATCGTTGAGCTTGGATCTTAGGATTCAAAATGATATGAAATTTGATGGAATGATGCTAAAATTCAATAATGATGTACTCAAATTTTGTTCTTATCAATTTGAATCCCAAGATCCAAGCTCAACGATCCCATTCAAATCGGGAACACACAACTAAAGATTGTTACTACAATCCTGCAAGCACATATTATGCAACCAATATTAAGAAAGAAGGAGTCAAGGATAGTTTCACAATTGGACCTTACCATATGGTACAAGTGTTAAGAATCGGAAGGCTTGTTTTTGAAGCCATGTTGCTTTTGGAAGAAACTCATTCTATAGAAAGGAAAATAACTTCAGAAGACAAGCCAAAGAATAAACAAAGGAAAAAATGAATCCTTTGAAACCTTTCAAGAAGAAGACTGCTTCGAAAGAAAACTTGGTGAAAACTTCTTCAGAGAAGAAAGAACCTGTGGAAGAAAGTCGTTCTACTCAAGCCTTCACAACTCATCTACACTCTTCAATCTTAGGATGGAATGGAAGATCAGAAAAGATGTTGCTACATAAACCTCTTCTTCACAAATCATGGTTGAACCCCGATGCATACATTTTGGTTCAATTATCTCTTCTACATTGGAAGAGCCCAAGACCAACTATGCTTGGGTTTCTAATTGTAACTAATCATTTCACCTTATGTACAGGGACATCTAAATGACAAGAATGAAAATGTATGGATTATGGATAGTGGATGCTCCAAGCACATGACAGGGTAGAAATCTGTCCTCCAACAATTTGAACATTTTAATGGAGGTCATGTTCAGTTTGGAGGTGAATCCTGAGAAAGTAGAGGTAGTGTATCCAATGGTACGTTAAAAGTTGACAAAGTATACTTTGTCAAACAACTTGAACAAATCTCTTTAGTATTTCTTAATTCTGTGACCAAAAGCACCAAATGCTTGTCATAGAACATGTGTGCATTATCCTCTAAACTGGGATGACATTTCCTCAAGAATTGGTGCTTATTAGATCTCCCGGGAGAGGGGATATGTACAAGTTGGATATGAACAATGCTTCCCCACTAGGTGAAGTATCATGCTTTCTTTCCAAGGCTAATTACGACGAGTCAATTCTCTGGCATAAATGAATGCATCATGTTAGTTTTAAAACCATGAACAAAGTGGTTAAAAATAACTTGTACATGGTGTGCATAAAAAGAAATTTTTCTGTAAAGATAACTATTTTTTCTTGTTTGAAAAACAAGCAACAGAAGGTATCTCACAAATCTAAGAGGTTAACTCTATCACCAACCCATTACACTATTGCACATGGATCTATTTGGTCCCACAAGTATAATGAGCAAAATTGGAAGGAAATCATATTTCCTTGTGATTGTTAATGATTTTATATGATTTACATGGGTATTATTTTTAAGAATTAAAGATGAAACTACTAAAATTTTAAAATCTTTTATTCTTAAAAAGAAAATCAAATTGATCATGAGGTAAAACTCATTAGAAGTTATCAAGGGATTGAGTTTCAGAATCAAGTTCTTGACTCATTTCATAACTCAAAGGGATTACCAGATAATATAGTGCTCCTAGAGCTCCTCAACCAAATAGTGTTGCTAGAAGAGGAACATGACACTTATTAAGGCTGCAAGAATCATGTTAGATGATTGAAAACTACCTTTAACTTTCTGGGCAGAGGCAGTCAACACTGCATGCTATGTGTAGAATAGAGTTTTCATTGTTGAGGCACATGGAGAGACCTCTTATAATCTATAGAACAAGAGGCAATCATTGATTGGCTTTCTTTGATCCTTTTGCAGCAGGTGTACCATACTTAACACAAAAGACAATTTGGCAAAATTTGCTGAAAAGTCGGATGATGTTATCTTTGTTGGATATTTCTCAAATTCTATTGATTATAGAGTATATAACATCAAAAGTCAATAATTTGAAGAATCATCCAACATTGTTGTCAATGAGCATACTCCTTGTGTTAGGGGGAATGGTCCTGACCATATTTTTGAAATAAAATTTTTTCCAAACTATTTTAAACAATCTTGTGAAAATCTTTCAGCTGGAACAGAACTCAAAATGACTCATATGATAATCAAATGTTTGAGTTACCCAGACCTATTCCAATTTCTCTAAGAAGTCATGAAGATTAAGCTCCCGCTACTGAAAGTCTTGAAAGCTTGAACATCTCAAGAAACATTGGAGCTTTAATAAGTTTTCAATAAATTGAGCCTTAAAACTCATCAGCTGACTACTACAGCACTCAACACCAAGCTCATGAAGATAGTAATTTGGAGGAATAGGCAACTATTGATGCTACTACACAACAAAATATCATTGATGTTGTCACGCATTCATTCAATTAGTCCTCATTGAATAAGTGTGAGACATTAGTTGGAAATGTTGTCCAAAATTTTGAGCCCAACTTTTCCAACTTGGGTCTATCTATGCAACTAGATGTGATTCCTAGGATCAAGATACACAACACTTATCCAAATGAGAACAACATTGGGGATGTTTGAGGAAGGCGTGAGAAAAATAGGTCAGACCCAAATGACATTGTCTTCTTAACTCATGCTTTCTCTCTCAAATGGAACCTAAGAAGGTGGAATAAGCCCTCAAGGACAATAATTGGGTTGAATTATTGAAAGAGGAGTTGCTTCAATTCAAGAGGCAAAAGGTATGGAGCCTATGTCCATTACCACCTAGCCAAGTCCCCAATGGCACTAACTGGGTGTTTAGAAATAAAAAGGATGATAGAGTTTTGATCATCAAGAACAAAGTAAGACTTGTGGTTCAAGTATATACACAAGAGGAAGCAATAGATTACACTTATATATTTTCACCTATTGGAAGACTTGAGGCTATGAGAATCTTCCTTGCTTTTGCAGCATCCAAGAACTTCATAGTCTATCAACTTAATGTCAAATGTGCATTTCTATATGGGGATATTGATAGACTAGTCTATGTGTGTCAGTCACCTGGATTTGAAGACCCACGGTACCTCAATTATGTGTGCAAACTGGATAAAGCTTTTTATGGGTTACACCAGGCACCTAGACTATGGTATGAGATATTGACTTAGTTTCCTCTTAAGCATGGATATACTAGAGGCACCATAGACAAGACATTGTTCATAAAAAAGTCTAGGAAGGACATATTGCTTGTACAAGTCTATGTTGATGACATCATATATGGTTCCTCAAATCACCAAATATGCGAATACTTGGAAAACACTATGTAAAAGAAGTTTGAGATGAGTTCCATGGGAAAGATGAATTTTATCGATGGAATTCAAGTGAAACATATAGAAGAAGGGATCTTCGTAAATCAATCTAAGTATGTCATGGATAACTTAAAAAGATTTGAGATGAAAGATTGTAAGTCAGCCAAGACATCTATACCCAAAAATAACAATCTATGTCTTGATTCCGAGACGTAGGATACTGATCAGCATTATGATAATTATTGGATCTCTGTGTATCTCACTACAAGCATAACCGATATTATATTTGCCACTTGCATCGGTGCAAGATATCAGGCTGCTCCTAAGGTGTCTCACCTAATTACTGTCAAGAGAATTCTTAAATACCTCAAAGGATCTCCCAAACTGGGTCTTTGGTATCCTAGGTACAAGGATTTCAACCTCTTAGGTTATATAGATAGTGATTATGCCGGCTACAACATAAACAAGAAATTCACATAAGGAGAACGTCAATTTCTTGGAGGAAGGATCATCTCCTGGCAATACAAGAAGCAATCATGTGTCTCTACATTAACTACTAAAGTTGAATACATTGTTGCTGTAAGTTGTTGTGCTCAATTGCTATGGATTTAAAATCAGATGTTAGACTATGGTTTCAACTTCATGGAGACTCCTATCTTCATAGACAAAGCACTCGAAGACAAAGTACATCAACATCAGGTACCATTTCATTCGAGATATTAATGAGAAAAACTTAATCAAACTAGTCAAACTCAATTCAAATGAATAATATGCTGACTTGTTCACTAACGATTTTTGTAAGGTTTCATATAAGGTTGATGCAACCCAAAAATACCCAAATAGCCTGTCATGCATGCATGCACAAAATCCTGAAGTAGAATACTTTGGAAGTTTCACATTATGCATTAGAAAACATTTTTAAGTGTGAAATCTTCCAACGCCAAGACCAATATCTTTTGAAGCCAAATATGAAGTCTTTTGAAGCTTCAGAGACAAAGTCTTTTGGAGCCAATTTATGGAGACAGATTTCTTTCGAAGACTTTGAGTATATGCTTTATCTGATGTACCTTTTACCATAAATTTGGACCACCTTTCCACTACGACTATGTTTGACACACCAACTTTCACAAGTTGGTGAAAAGGTCCATGCTTTTGGTAAACTGTACATTGAGGTCTTGAGTCTGTTTCCTTCTACTTTATGTACTTTTATCCTTTTTGTAATATATTAGGATGTGAGCTATGGCATGTCATAGTCACTAGTCAAAAGGCAATCTGCCTTTTGAATCTATATTGATTTTGTTGTTTTCTAGATCATGTATCCAACTGGCATTCAAAGTATGGCCGGCTGTAGGATGTACTATAAAGTATCTTTGGTCCCTTTTATCTTTCTTTATGCTTTTTAACACTTGTAAGGAACTAAAGAGCAATATACAACATTTTTGAAAACCAAGCACTTGTGTTATTTGCTCTTGTTCTATCTCTTAATTACTTGTGTTTCTTAGTATCACTGTAACTAGTTTCTAGTTCACTATTTGAAATGTTAAGTGTTCTAAATCAATATCTCCTTATTGTATGTTGATACTTAACATCTCAAATGGTAGCTATCACTAAAGCTGATATAGAAACTAGAACCATGACATAGAAACTGGAACCATGACAAATTCCCCACTGATCACTCTTAAAGATTTTGACACTTGTTGCCAAAGAATAGAAGTTTTTATCAACTCTTAAGACTCCAAGATGTGGGAATCTATTATCTCAAGACCTTACATACCTAGCACCTCTTTAGATGCTACTGGAGGTGGTATGAATCCAAAGGCTGTGCCTGACTACTTTGATGAAGATAGAAAGAGAGTAGAAATTGATCAAAAAGTCATGACAGCCCTTTAGACTACTCTTCCAAACTCTATATATGCATTAAAACTAATGTATGAGGATTGTACTGAAGCCAAGGAGACAAAGAAGGATGTCCTGAAGTAGCAGTTTGAAAACTTCACCTTTAAAAAAGGTGAAACCATGACTCAACAATAGTTTAGGTATGTTGAGATTGTGGACACAATAATGGATGTTAGAGTGACTCTTGAAAACAAGGAAATTGAAGGAAGTTCATATGCTCTTTTCCTAGGCAATGGACAGATTATTGTGTTATTATCAAGAGGACTAGATGAACAAATGGTGGCCAAGCACAAACCAGACCAAACTACACTAAGAAAGTTACCTAGAATGAGAAGCCAAAGCAGCAAGCTGTAGTTCCTGTTGAAGAAGGAGGCTTTGACTGGAGTTTTAAGGTGGAAGATGCATCTCCAAACCAAGCACTGATGGCTAACCATGATGAAGCAAAGGTATTGGAACATCTCTGTACACCTGAATGTATTACTAAAGTTAATAGATACAGGTCCTATAACTTAGAGATGAGATCTGATCTTGAGTCCTTAAATATCTTAAAATCTAATTTCAAAAGATCTAAAAATTACTATAAGTAAAAGATAAAGGACTTAGAGAAACCGTTTCAGTTCTTAAACATGAACACACCAATTACAGGACTCAGATTAAAGATCTTATAACCAAGTTGACTAAATACTATATTGAGCTTATGATCAGCAAAGCAAGGGCAAAAAATGTGTTCTTGAAGAAGAGATCTTCAAGAACATTATATCCTCATCCTTGCATGCAAAAGTTTGTTATCAGAATAAGCAAGGACTAGGATGTAGTGAGATAGTTCCTCCACACACAATCTTTTCTACAAGATCTCCTAGGTGTGGAACTTGTGAAGATGAGCTTCCTCTCATAGACCCCTTGACTAAAGAGGATGAAAAAGTGATAGTGGAGAATGCCTCTAAAAAGAATGAAGAAGAGGATTCTAAGAAGGGTCCCTATCCTTCTGAGGAGAATACGAAGCCTGTGATGACCAAGTCTATGAGGAAGAATTTGATAAGAAAGAGCAAGAGAAAAGCAAAGAAGTCTCAAGAGATCAAGGCCACTTTTGACTCTAAGCAGAAACAGGTCTTTATCTCTGCAGGGTTTGAAGTGGCTAAGACTGAAGACATTAACTTGAACTCTAGTACCAAGAGTTCTAGTTCATGTTCAAATCATCCCAGTATCAAGAAGAAGGCAGATCAGTTGTGTACCACTGCTTCACAACTCGAACCATCTAGCTCCAAGTGCAGTTCTCACCCTAAAAGATCTATCTCAGCATCTGCAAAGATGAAGGTGGAGAGGGAAAGTGATCAAGTTTAGCCTTGTTCTCAAAAGAAGGCTCTTAGGAAGAAGAAAATGAACTGTGTTATGTGTTGGAGTACTTCTCATCTTTCTAAGGATTGTTTTTACAATCCAAGAAGCACTCTCCATATTACCAAGGAAGAGACTTCTAAGAGTTCCAAGAAGAAACTAGCCTCGGAAGGAAAATCTGTTTCCTTCGAAAGCTCCTATATGAAGATGAAGGCAAGTGGAAAACTGCCTTCGAAAGAAAATTTGGTCTCGAAGATGAGAATACTTCCGAAGCACTAAAGCCTATTGTAGTAATAGCAAGATTTTCCGAAGGCCTAGACTTCAAAACTTCCGAAGTCAGTAAAACTTCTGAAGTATTGAATGTCAAGTATAAACTTCGAAAGGTGGTGTGGAAGTTCAAGAAACACCAAGTGGCTAAAAGTTCTCAATCAACAACATCAAAGGATCCTCAAGATATGACTATAGGATCTATTACTATTTCATTACCTTCAATTTCTTTTGATAAACCCAAGACAAGCAAGGCTTGGGTTTCCAAATGTAACTAATCATCTCTTTTGTGCATGAACAACTAAACACAAACAAGAATGTCTGGATAATTGATAGTGGTTATTCTAAGCATATGACATGCAATAGGTCATTACTCCAAAACATTGAAAGAATTGATGAGGGCCAGTTTCTTTTGGAGGAGATAGGGGTGGTACATCTCTAGAAGGGGCAAGGTCACAAATGGTATGCTCAACATTGAGAAGGTATACTTTGTTAAGGAGCTTGGATACAATCTTTTGAGTGTATCTCAGTTTTGTGATCAGAGTCATAACAAGATCTTTACTAATCATGAGTGCATTGTTCTCATGCCCAGAGTTGTTATTCCTCATGAGCATATTCTTCTTAGAGCCCCCAGCAAAGGGAACATGTACAAGACAGATTTGCAAGAAACATCTCCCTCAGGAGAAGTTTTATGCTTTCTGTCTAAAGCAAATAGTGATGAGTCTTTCCTCTAGCATAAAAGAATGTGCCATGTAAACTTTAAGAACATGAATAAGCTAATTAAGAATGATTTGGTAACTGGAATGCCAAAAAAAGAGTTTATAAGTGATGACCATTGTGTTGCATGCATGAAAGGGAAGCGACATAAGGTATCTCACAAGCCAAAGGAAAGAAACTCCATCACTACTCCCCTACACTTGTTACATATGCATCTCTTTGGCCCCATTAGTGAAATGAGTCTAGGAAGGACCTCTTACTTTTTAGTGATCACAGATGACTTTACAAGATTCACTTGGGTCTTCATCCTTAGAACTGAGGATGAGAATCCTGAGATTCTAAAAAACTTTATCTTAAAAATTGAGAATCAATCTGATCACAAGATCAAAACCATAAAATATGATCAAGGAACTGAATTCAAAAACCAAATCCTTGATACATTTTGTGATGAAAAGGGTATTACAAGACAATATAGTGATCCCAGGACTCCTCAGCAAAACGGTGTTGCTGAGAGGAGAAACATGACACTTATTGAAGCTACAAGAACTATGTTGCCTAACTCTAAACTGCCCATCATCTTCTGGGCAGAGGCAGTCAAGACTGCTTGCTATGTGGAGAACAAAGTTTTAGTGGTTAAGACACATGGTAAGACTCCTTATGAACTTTGGTACAAGAGAAAAACTTTCATTGGTTTTCTCAGGTCATTTGGATGTCCTTGCAACATCTTGAACACCAAAGATCAAATTGCCAATTTTTTTGAGAAATCACTTAATGGAAATTTCATTGGGTACTCTTCCCAAGGTAAGGCTTATAGAGTATACAATCTAAGAACCAAGATTGTTGAGGAGTCAACCAATGTGAATTTTAATGAATTTACACCCAGTGTAACTAGTTCTGGTTCTGATTGGCTATTTGATTTTGATTTAGTTACCAATTGTTTTAACAAATCTTGTGAGAATGTTTCAGGGTCTACAAATATTCTACCAACAGGTGATCTTGATCCAAGATTTGAGCTGACAAGACCTTCAAGCTATACAACTTCAGCTCCACTTGTAACTAATTCTTCAAATGAAGTTTCTATTAACACAACAATGACCAATTCAGCTGATACATCTTAGATGCCTTCAAATTACAACTTAGAGGCTCAACAACTAGATAAAGAAGCTTCAAATGTAGAAGACCATGGTGGTGGTGAAAGTGATCAAGAATTTCTTGATGCTGACAACCACTCCATTGAAGACAACAACAATGATGTCACACACTCATTGGATTAAGTCTCATTTGATAAGTGTGCTGATAAGGAGGGAGAAACATAAATTCAAGATCTAAATTTTTTTAATTTAGATCTCTCTCAGCAACTTGTTATGATCCCTCAGCTAAGGATCCACAAGTTTCATCTCACGTCAAACATCATTGGAGATGTTGACTAAGGGTAAGAACAAGAGGACAAACACATGATGCAAATGTTTGTCTTCACTCTAGTTTCTTATCTCAGATAAAGCCTAAGAAAATTGATGAAGCTTTGAAGGATGGAAGTTGGGTTGAAGCTATGCAAGAGGAGCTGCTTCAATTCAAAAGGTAGAAGGTTTAGAACCTATGTCCTCTTTCTCATGGGAAGACTACTAAAGGAATCAAATGGGTTTTTAGGAATAAGAAGGATTATAGAGAACTTTTCAAAAAAAAAACAAAGCTAGACTAGTTGTTCAAGGGTACACACAATAAGAAGGAATTGACTACACATATGTCTTTGATCCTGTAGCAAGACTGGAAGCTGTTAGAATATTCTTGGCATTTGTTGTATCAAAGAACTTCAAGGTCTATCAACTTGATGTCAAAATGCTTTTCTCTATGGGGTGGTTGATTAAGAGGTGTATTTCAAACAACTACCTAGCTTTGCAGATCCTGATTATCCTGATTATGTCTGTAGGCTTGATAAGGCTCTTTATGGGCTGCACTAAGCACCAAGGAAGAGGTATGAAACTCTATCTCAGTATCTCTACAAGCATGGATACAGAAGAGAAGGTAGTATATATGGAACCCTCTTCATCAAAGGAAAAGGAAATGACTTGATCCCAGTTCAAGTGTATGTAGATGACATCATCTTTGGTTTAACTAATCCAAAGCTTTTCAAATACTTTGAGAAGCTGATGATGGATAGATTTGAAATGAGTGCCATGGGGGAACTCAATTTCTTTCTAGGAATTCAAGTGAAGCAAGTTGAAGATGGAATCTTCTTAAGTCAGTCAAAGTATGTTCAAGACATACTCAAGAGGTTCAACATGACTAATTACAAGGTTGCTACGATACCCATAGTGAGAAACCACTCCCTTGGGCCTAACCTTGAGGGGACTGTGTGGATGAACATCTCTATAGGGCTATGATTGGGACTCTTATATATCTTACAGCTAGCATGCTTATATCATGTTTGCCATATGTGTGTGCGTAAGATATCACTATGAAAACAATTTTAAGATACCTCAAAGGTGCCTTAACACTTGGCCTTTGGTATGATTCTGACTTTGATCTGTATGCATATACATATAGTGATTATGGAGGATGAAATATGACTACAAAGTCTACATCAGGGGGTTGTTAGTTTCTTGGTGGAAGGGTTTTCTCATGGCAATGCAAGAAGCAATCTTGTGTCTCTGCATCAACTGCTAAAGCTGAATACATTGTTGTTGCATGCTACTGTGCTCAAGTGCTTTGGATTTAGAACCAGATGTTGGACTATGGAGTAAACTTTAAAGAGACTCCCATTCACATAGATAAAAATAGTGTCATCTCTATTATAGAGAATCCTGTGCAGCAATCAAGGACTAAACACATCAATATCAGGTATCATTTGATTAGAGATAACTTTAAAAAAGGATTGATCAAACTAGTCAAGGTTAACACAAATGAACAATATGCTGATTTATTCACTAAAGCTTTTGATGAGCGGAGACTTAGATATCTCATATAAGCTATTGGGATGATTAACCTTGAGTAGCTTTTTCTTAAAACTAACTCATATTATTTCTCAATTCCGTGTGTCCTAAGTTGTCTATTTCATCATCTTCACATGCTGTTGTTTTTCTTGGAAGAAAATCTTTTCAGAAGATTTCCTTATATTTTTGAAAATCTTGATCGTTTCTGTACTTCGGAAGATATAATTTTATCTTCAGAAGAAACTTATGCCTTTTAAACAAACAATTGTTTAAGAAAATTTCCTTCGGAAAAAAATTCTAAAATATCTTTCGAAGCTTAACATTTCTCTTAACTACTTGATTGTTTTCAAGGACAACTTTCTTCTGAAGCAAATTAACTCTCAGAAGCTTTGTTCTTAGTTTAATAAAGTATCCAAGCCTTAATTCTCTTCCGAAGCAAAATTTTCTAAACTCTCTGGAATATCTTCCGAAGTCATTTTGGCTTTGCAAGCTTTTTATCAAAACTTTCGATGACAAATTACCTTCGGAAGATTTTCGACTTCCAAGAAAACTACCTTTTGAGAAAAAAGCAAACTACCTTTTCATAGGTGGGACTGACATCCAGATTTCATAGTTTATCCTCTGTTATTAACTTTGTCTGAAATCCTTTTCACATATAAATCCAACAGTTCCCCCTCTTTGTTTATTAGCTTCATCATCTCCCAAACCTAAATTCCCAAACCTCTCTCTACAACCGCCTTTGTTTTTCAGTTTCTTCACCTTTAAGCTATCTTAAATGGCCAACCTCAACTGCATAAATGACCCAAACTTTACCATGTAGTTACACAAGCAACACAATCAGGTTGCTCTGTTACACTCTGAGAAAGATCCTCATTTCTCAGAGGTTTGCTAATTTTTGGCTCTGTCAAACTATTCCACCTCCCTTACCATTGATCCTAGTCTTTATGAGGATTATTTGTTTGCTTTCTGGAAAACCTGTCAAGAGGTCATTCTGGATAGGGAGAAGGCACTGCCTACCATAGTGTAGGGGATGACAATCTTCATCACTCCAGCCATCATAAATATCCATCTTCAACTGGATGAAGAGGAAGGTGAGTTGTCCTTCCTAAGGAAGCTATCAACCACTCCTTTGAGCAGATAGGCTATAATCGAGACTATTCTTTCAAGACCTTTAGGAAAGGGAAGGTCTCCTCCTAGTGGAAGTACCTACTTCATGTGGTCATCCATAGTTTGTCCAACAAGCATGGAGGATGGGACCAGATTCCTAAAGATCTCTCCTACATACATGGAATGGTTAAGGGGTTCAGGTACTCTTAGTTTGGTTGTACAAATTTGCTTGCTAAATTGGACTCCTTAGAGTATTACATGTTTCCTAGATATGTTCAACATATTCTCAACTGTGAACTGGGCTCACAGTTGAGGGAAACAAGTAATATTCTTAAATTGGGATAGATTAAGCTTGACATCTTTAAAATTTTGAAGAAGCCAACTGTTGGTTTCTCTGGGGTAGAAACAAACCTTGTCCCTAAAATGTTAGAGCTTATTGCTCAAGGTGACAACCTAGCAACACAAGATAGTGTTGAACCCACACCTTCAACCTCTCAACCACTAAAATAGCCACAAAATACCCTCAACTACAAAAGAAAATCCAAACGAACCCCCTACAAAAGTTACTCAGTTTGTGCAAGCTCCTATACTACTACCTACATAAGAGGAAGTGGACACTGGAGCTCCCAATTCTCCTAAGGAGCAAACCACTCCTATTACTTCAACTATCAATCCTACGGTTCCTCATGCTTAGACTAATGAGCTCATTACTCCAACAACCTTAAGCTTTCACTCAGAGTCTCAACATTCTAGTGAACAACCTTTAGTGAAAAGTTACGATCCTTAGCGTTTAGATCTCAACCAACTAATCCCTAGCCTTAACATCTATGATGATAAAGACTTGGGATTCAGTGAGTATCATGAGTCTCTCAACTCTTCTCCTACTCAAATAGAGATTAATGCTCCTGACTCTCTGTTAGGATCGTTTACGTATGGAGTACTAACAGATTTTGCATGAAACCAGATCAAATAGTGCGGAGTCCTATTTGATTAGCGATCCAATCAGTGAGAACGATAACCGATCGATATGGCAATGGACTAAATGTTAAGAATGAGTAGGGATCGATCAAGATCCAACTTTGAAGTTGGATTGGTTGCTTAGGACGTTCTAGACGGCAAGGGTTTATGAATATACAAAATCGCTCTCAAAGTTTCTAAAGTGAATGTTTTTCCACGAATTAAGTGGTATTTATAGGTTTACAGTTTCCATTCGTACATGACTGGGTTTGAGTAAGAGTGATATTCTTATTGAGAATCAAATATGATAATCAAGTCAATGACTGAGTGGCAGAAACAAACAATCAAAGAACATTCAAAGCAAGAAAATTACTCATAAATGCTATTTGTATTGATATATGAAAGTTGATAAGTTACAGAGAATAATTACAACAAAAATTCTCTATTTCTCAGCCGTCACCTCAGTACGAGGTAAACTATTCTATTTATAGGCAGACAAGATGCCTTTACAAAATGACTAAACTACCCCTGACCTATTACATCAGAAACTAGTCTA
>BJCM01154670.1:0-10222 GCA_018326385.1 Flaveria bidentis | reverse complement strand
TTTCAGCAGCTTGAAAGGTAGTTTCCTTGTTCTATTTTGGTTGTTATATCTTGTTGATAGCTTGTTCAAACACATATGATTGATCCTTTGCTCTTGGGTTTGTTATTACAAAGAAAAGAACCTTAATTTTTCAGATTATGAATCATATTATTAGGGCTTTTATCCGCTGCGTTTTCATGTTTAAAATGGTTAAACAACTTTGATTTTGGTCCATCAAACTCATCACAGACACCAAAAGGAATCTTCCTGTATCAATCCAAATATGTAGGTGATTTCCTCAGTCGGTTCGACATGAAGAATGCTTCAGTTGCTGGAACTCCACTTTCCACAAACCATGACATGGCACATGACGAAAATGGTGATCTGGTAGATGCTACCATGTACAGAGAAATGATCGGATCCCTTATGTATATCTCACAACCTCTCATCCTGATATTATGTACGCCATGTGTCTTTGTTCAAGATATCAGGCCAAACCAAAAGTAAATCATCTCATCGGAGTTAAACGGATTTTTTGATATCTGAAGGGTACTCCAACACTTGGGTTGTGGTATCCTCATGATGATTACTTTGAGCTTACAACGTATAGTGACTCGAACTATGGTGGTTGCAAGATGAATTACAAGTCAACATCTATGGGTTGTCAGTTCTTTGGTATACGGTTAGTCACCTGGTAGTGTAAGAAGCAGACATCAGTTGCTCTATCAACATGTGAAGCTGAATATTTTGCTGCTACAAGTTGTTGTTCACAAATCATTTGGATTCAACAGCAAATGCGCGACTACGGTTTGCAATTTTCTAACACCCCTATTTTTGTTGATAATTCTGCTGCTATTGCTATCACCAAAAATCTGGTCCAACACCCTAAAACTAAACACATCGGCATTAAATATCACTTTATACGTGACTGTTTCAAAAAGCAATTAATCGATGTTGTTACAATTAATACAGATTTTCAACGCGCCAACCTCTACACAAAGCATTTGATAAACCGAGGTTTTTATATCTATTAGAGGTTAATGGTGTGAAAAAGAAAAGTGATGTGATTCAAGAAGATGAAAGCTCTTAGTCCGACATGTTTTTTCTTAGTTTCTTATTTATTTTCTTTTATTTTATTTTTCTGCCTATTAAAATCTAAAAACACAAAAATATTTTCGGTTTTAGTATTTTAGGGGGAGAATAGTTTAGTTTAGTATTAAATTAGTTACAGTATTTATTTACTCAAAAAAATAAGGGAGGAGGGCAGCTTAGCTAAAAGAAATGAAATCAAATCTGTGATTCTAATTCAAAATTTATGTAAAATGATAGTTGACAGGGAACAAATTGTTTGGATTTAAAAAGAATCTAATTGATTAAGATGCAAAGTTGAAAGTATAAGTCTGAAATGTCTAAGCAAAATAAAAGGAAAATTGATAGTAAAACTAGTATGCTACTAAGGTAACATAGAAAAAGTAGACCTAGAGATTGGTAGTTCATTATATGATATGTCCGTAGATTTAACACAATAGATGAGTAGACCTCATTGGTGATTTAAATTCAAACTAAGTTGTTCATCTTGCTTTGGGTTCGCATCTTATCCCTGGTTAACACAATCAACGCACTTCCAATAAGGGGTGACGAGCAAAATAAACGCCACAAATGTGTGCGGATGACCATAAATATGAGCAAAACACATGAAAAAGGCTAAATGCAATCAAGCTAATAACTTATGTTGTTGGTGTGTTCAGTGCATAAAGAAAAATAAAGTCTCTAACAAGAAGATAGGTTGTGTGCCTCTTTGCTGTGCGGTGGCACTAACTTGAGGATAAGCATAACCTAAATATTCTAAAATTCATTGTTGTTTGCGCCTCTCTGCTGTGCGATGGCACTGATCTGAGCCTTGGCATCTCTTTGAAAGCTCTTAGAATAGTTTCTTCTTGTCAAATACTCGTAGACCGCTCAAAAATCTCCAGAGGAATGTTGATTACCATATAAGTTTGGGATCCACAAATGCTTGTTGAAATAAATAAACCTAACTCATCACCAATGTGAGTCAAAAACCTGTGTCTGGATTTAAATGGACAATATACTGACAGTCATCGTGAGCTATAATTCTTGACAGTCAAAATGAATGTGTGCATCTTATAGCTCTAGTATGATTTCCTAAAGTTGCTATTGACTCTCGGTCAAAACAAGAATCTAGCATCAAACTATTTTATTAAAATATCCCAAATGATTCTGATATACCTGTATGATTCCATAATGAATCGTTCCAGAAATGATCAAATTAACTTGAAGCTGTGCTATTCAGGAAGAAAAATCTGTTGGACGTTTTTCTAAAAGATTTCAATCCATCTCTAATAAAAACACAAAAATATGTCTTGTTTTGTTTTTAATTTTAAGTTGTTTTTCTATTATTCTAGTCTTTTGTTAGGTAAAAGTCGGATTATACAACTAGATGAAACCTATGAATCACTCACTAAAAGTGGCCACATCTGAGGTGACCAATCTGTTTTAAATTAAAAGGTTCTAAATTAAAAGGATCACGTCTGAGGTGATCAAACGATTTTAAATTAAAAGGATTACGTCTGAGGTGATCAAATGGTTTTAAATTCAAAAAGGGTCATGTCTGACATGATTGGTGTTCATAATGTTTCATATCACAAGGTAAAAGTTTAAGTGTTTGTGAGTATGAGCCAATCGCAAGATTGGACCATAAGTATGAGCCAATCGCAGGATTGGACCATAAGGATAAATCAGTCACACGATTGGACCATAAGTATGAGTCAATCGCACGATTGGACCATAAGTTTGAGCCAGTGACACGATTGCACCATGAGTATGGGGGCATCCATGCAATTGGATCACTAAAATGAACCAATCATACGAATGAATGAAGAAGTACAAGCCAGTCGCACGATTGAACCCCAGTCGCATGATTGAAGCATGCGTTTGGGTCCAGTCGCACGACTAAACATTAAAATAGTATAAATAGAGGGGTGAGTCGGTCGTATTTCTTACCACCCTTCAAAGCATTCAAAAAATCTCATACATAGACACTGAGTCCAAATTTCGTTTTACCTTGATTACTTGCCGATTGTGATCCTAACTGATTTCTCATTCATCTACAGGTATTGTGAGACTGAAATCGATCCAAATTAAGGATATGAACAAACCCTAAATGACCTAATCGACTAAAATCAAGAAATCAGTAAAACTCTTCAAATAGACCACTTAAATGGACATATTCGTTGAAATAAAGGACATTAAGTGATATTTAGAGTCTTTGCGAATCTAATGAGTCTAAACACGATGTCTAACATAAAGTTTTGACCAAGATTCAAGGTTGGAGTGTCGAACAGAGTAATATGCGAATGGACACTCCGAATGAACCTCAGTCGCATGATTGAGCCAGGCGTACGATTCAATCGCACGAATGAATCATTCGATGACTCAGTCGCACAACTAAGTTCAGTCGCAAGCTCAATCGCACGACTGAACTCAGCTGCAGGCTCAATCGCACGACCGAACTCAGTCGTATGGTTCAATTGCACGATTGAACCAGTTTGTTCTAAAACAACTTAAGTTTCAATTGTCATCTCCTATACACAACTCTAATGTATATGTTTCTTGTGTTACAGCAACATGCCTGATAGATGGACCATGAGCCCCAAGCACATCTGTGCTCACTTAGATGCTACCGCTTTGAATGCTTTCGAGTTTGTGGTGATTATTGCCATTCTTAGGAGATCGAGGATTTTCAAGGCCATATCTACACCTTGCGTGCCATACAGATCACTATAGCTAACATTCTGGGAAGGGGCTACAGTAGACATGTCTATAGAACCATACAGTATCTGGAGCTCGATCTTCAGACAAGAGATCCTTGTTACCGCAGCAGATCTCAAGCAAGTCCTGGATCTAGGTGAAGATGGTCAAAACCCGACCAAGCTACACCCTCTGACAGCTAGGGGCTGATTTCTGTGGATGAAGTACATTGGGGACATCAACGCAAGTGTGCTTAACAAAAGCAACATGTGCCCCCAATTTAAGTACTTAGACCATGTCATTTTGAAGTGCATAGCGTCGAGGAGAGGGGGATTTGACGAGATGTCAGATCAAATCCAGAATGCATATGTTGCTTTGGTGCTGAACCACCAATTCAGTTTCTCCCAAATGATATTCTCCTACATGGTCGAGAACCTCGACGCCAAGGGCAAGGAAGGCTTCTGCATGTACCCTAGGTTTCTGCAGGTGATCATTCATCAGAAGCTTCCTTCGCTGCCGAAAGAGAGGGATGATGCGGTTGTTTTGGAGGTGATGGATGATATGACATTGGGTTGAATGAAGGTCTGCTAGGGGAAGCAGGTGAAGCCCTTAGGGAGGAGACTGTTTGGCCATTTGGCCAACACGGAGTACGTGGCGCCATCTCGCAAGAAGTGTCATCACGATGACAGTGACTCTGATGTCTAGCCCATCATGGCACCCACGGACGAAGACGACGATGATGATCAGGGTCAAGGTGGTGAGGCACCTGGTGCACCAAGACTTCTTGGTCGATGAAGATGAGGAGTCAGATGATGAGCCGTTAGTGAGGACTCGGAAGCCGGGTTGAGGGATAGAGGCGGTTGGTGGATGCTAGGCTGAGTCGAGGGGTGCTGCTATTGATGTTACTGATCCTACTTACACCCCTAACCAGCCTAGCAACCAAGGGGGAGCACCTATTGTAAATGGCTCCAGGAAGAAGAGAATGGCTCACCCTTATGACAAAAAGGGTAAGAGGCCGAGGTTTACTATGATTACATCTTCTGCAACAGCCACCACCATTGCCATAGCTACCACCACTATCACATCTCCTATCACCACCACCACAGCTACTCCTACTACCACCACTCCTCGCACTACCACTATCACTCCTCCCACCACCACTACCACAACCACTACACCTCATTCCACACCCATTCCACCTCCCATATTCACCACATCTACCACCACTACCACCATTCACCAAGCTGGTCCCTCCACCCAATCCATATTCTCACCAAGACCTAATCTACCCATGGTCGGGTTGGAGGAGCAGCTGGCTAACCTAAACCGGATTGTGCAAAGGCTGAGTGCCACTGATAAGCCAAGAGCTACTCAGCTAAATTAGATGATGGAGGCTAATACGGCTCAGGCAAAACAGATAGTTCAGCTGAGTGAGAAGAGCGCTCAGTATGAGAGAGCATTAGGCCGAGCCTACCACGCGCTTAAAAGTCAAAATGAGCTGGTCTTGGCGTAGGTGAAGAGGAAAGAGGAGCTTGAGAAAAAGAACAAGAAGATACTTCTAAAGCTCAAGGGATCAAAGAATGAGCCATTAAAGATCAAGGATGGTGATGATGGTGATGATGATGAGGATGAAGATGATCCTAAGGAAGATGTTGAGGAAGGAGGACCAAGCAGAAAAGATCAAGAGGATGATGATCATTAGGAAGGTGATGCATCTGCGTCAGCCAAAATCCTCAAGCTCAGGAGAGGCGAACTAAAAGAAGCCAAGATCAAAGAGCCTCATCCTCAGCTCCTCCAGCTGAAGAACCAACATATCAAGACAATAGTAATTATTAGATGTCTTTGTATTTAAAAACTTTTGTACTTGAAGTATATATTACAATAATGTAATTAATGATCATTTATGTTTGTTTATGTTTTAATGTTTTATATAATGACTTATGTGTGATGTGTTGTATGTTTAATCAAACAGATGAAGCTCAACAGATAGACGAGTATGATGTCGAACCCTTTCAGCAAGTCAAGACTCAACTTACCATGATTCTTGACTTGCAAGGGATAGTCAGGAGATCTGTGAGCTACACTCTGGAAGAGGGAGAGATTATTCATGATTTGACGGATGAACAACTCACTGAAATGTTTAGACTAAATCCTGACGAGCTTGTAAAAGATGCTCCAGAAGTTGATGTCGCGAGTGATGATGGGCTGAACGATGTAGATGAGATTGAGATAGAAGATGTCACTGCTGAGCACTATCCATAGTACACTAATTCCGGAAGGACATGTTATCCCCAACTTGGGTGAAACATTTGAAAGTGGTACTTTTGATAAGTTGGATGAAGTGGAGAAAGAAAAAGAGAAAGAAGAAAGCATAGCCTAAGCTTCGGACGCTAATATTGATATCAAGAAATCTGAATGGGCAACTTGTTTTGCAGAGATGAAAGCCCAACCCGCGCCACCAAAGCAGAATGCCTACGCAAAGCTCTACTGCGTCAAAAGACATCAGAAAGTGTCAGGCAAGATTATCACGTGGGCGTATTTTGAAGATTTAGATGTTTATGCTGTGAAAAGGGAGAAAGGAATCGAGTACTTCAGATATCCTTATGATCTGAAGACTCTTTCTGGTTTTGAGCTCAACCGTCTGACATGTTTAGATCTTCTATATGCAAATCCGAGGAAGATGTCAGGATGGTTCGAGGATGCATTAAAGAAGGAATACGACACTAGGTCGGTAAACTTTAGACCTCAACAACCCAAGAGGTACATCCGTAAGTCTGAAGTGGACCCATATCTGGAAGACCTAAAGTGGTGCTGAAGTGGAATACTCCGCGCACGAAGTCAAAGATTTCCTTACGGGAAATGCCTCAGGACTTCACTCCACACTTCAAATGGTGGTACTACGATTGGCGAACGGGCGAAGTGGTCATAGTTCTAAACCGAGATGGAACAATTTATACTATCATGGTAGTCGACCCGATGTGGCTCACTAACTTGTCGGCTGAAGATGTTTATACTTTATACATCTGGCCACTGTTCTATGACACGTAGGATATTGTACAAGCACTCCAGTTCAAACATGTGATAAGACTCTGCTTTTCATTTGAAATACATGCAAGAGTTACAAAAAAGGAGAAGTACAAGAAATTCCAAGAACATGTGAAGAGTGTTAGACAATTGAGTAAACTAGGACCAAGGGGGAGTTTGTAGATAGATGTTGTTCCTAGTTTATGAGCTTAAATGTAAAATCTTTCATGTCTTACACATATATAATGAATGGGTTCAATGAAATATAATATGTGATTGATGTTTATTCATGTTTATTTATTTCATATTATTATTGTGTTAAAGTATAATTCATATGTATGAACTTATTATATAGGTTTGAAGTTATTATACATAGTCCTTAATTAATAATGATTGAGAAATGTGTTCAAACTAGTTGGATGAGTATTCATGCTAATGGACCATACTTATGGACCATACGCATGAATACATCATGCTTATGGACCAGTCGCATAACTGAACTAAGAGACTAGATCAGTCATATGATTGACATATAAGATTGACTCAGTCGCACGACTGAAGCTTCAGTCATGCATATGACTCAATCGCATGATTTAGTCGCACGACTGAACCATGCTAATGGTTTAGTTGTACGAATGGAAACTACAAACCTATAAATACCACTTAATCAGTGGAAAAACAAAACACTTGGAAAAACTTCATAATTCACGAACCCTAGCCATCCAGAACGTCCAAGAAAGCCAATCCAACTACAAAGTCCGTTCTGGATCGATTCCTACTCGTTCTTAACGTTTAGTTCACTCTTATATCGATCGGGTTAATGTTCTCACTTATTGGATCGCCAATCAAATAGAATTTCCCAATATTTGATCTGGTCTCACGTATTATCAGTTAGTATACCGTACGTACACAGTTCTGAGGTGCCCCTTCTTCTAATGGTACTATAATTCCTATTCTTATCCCTTCAGTCTCTCTTTTGGTCTATCTACACAGTCTGGCTTTTCCTCTTTGTTTTCTTATCAGTATAGGAAACAACCCTTCTCACATAGGTTTAAAAGAACGCTATGCAGTCAAAGTCAAATAAAGAAGGAAATCAATCCAACAAGTACGATCCATCACTGTCTCCACCGTCTGGGCTTCTTCCGGGGCTTCCTCAGTGTCTTCATCAAAATCTTCTGCTGGTGCAGTATTGTCCACAATCTACGCCCATATTATGGTGTTCCTGCTCGTTTATACGCTTTATAAGATCCATCACTCTACAAGCCATCTTGAAATTTCTAGTGATAGACACCGACAACCGCTCCTCAAGTGTCTCTACATGTAGGCGTAGTTGGAACATCTTACCTTCAGAGTGGAGTTCTCGTCAATGAGTACTCTGGTACGACAACGCTTAGTGTACAGTGTCGTTGTCAATGATGTCACAGCTTGCTCAAAAGGCACATCAAGAGGCAGGAGAGTGGGTGTCGTAGAGGCAATAGTTGATATGGTCTTAGGTCTACCAGTAGCAAGGCCCATGACACTATCCCTGTAAACTATACTATTTACATAAGTAGCATAGTATCTCCAGTCCCATGGAGTATCGTGTTCAGGTAGCACAAACACCTAATCCCAATATATCTCTCTAGAAGGGTAAGATATCGCGGCCAATCGGGTTCTCGATAAGGTATAGGAGGAGGGGATTAGAACACACAGTTCATTTACCCACAACTCGAGATAACGATGCCATGTGTGCACATGATATGTATACCAATGAGTATGCGGCTGTAACATCTACCCATTTTGAAACTAAAACCCAAACTCGAATCCCTTTTAGTCAATATTAGAAACCAAATTCATATTGGAAACATTTCATTGTTATTTTGAATCATTCTATTCTTGATTTTGTTTTATGAATTTTAAAACTTATTATTTAATTCTAATTAAGCGTCTTAATAATCACTCTGGATGTCTTCTCCTCAAAACCGCTCTCATCCTGAAAATCCATTACATTTGATTCTCATGTTCTACTAAATCATCTCATTAATCTTAACAAGTAGGATTCCCTATTAAGTTTACACTAACGCACATTGGATGCCATAGTAAGCATGAATTGTTTATCTAAGAATCATGCTAAAGTGTTCTGCTTTGGGTAGATTATCTGGATTTATCTTTCATCCAAAAGTGTCCTAAACATCTTTCTTATGTTCATCAAATTGAGTTTGTATTAATCTTGTGCTTGGTGCTTTACCTATGACTAAAACCCTTTCTAACGTCATGCACCAACTAAAATAAAAAAGTTAGTTAGCCAAAAGTCCAATCCAATTGATAATTTTATCCTCTTTGTCAAGAAACTTCCAAATACCCTTATCTTGTTGCATCAACCGCTTCGTGATTAAATTTCGAGACGAAATTTCCTAAAGTAGGGGAGACTGTAACATCTGCCCATTTTGAAACTAAACCCCAAACCCAAATCCATTTTAGTCAATATTGGAAACCAAATTGATTTTGAAGTTATTTAATTTACTTTAATGTTTCAAACACAATAATTATGTCATTTTAATTTTTATTATTTAATTCTTTTCATAATCTTATAATGTCTCATAATTAATTTTATAAGACTTAAGTAATTTAATTTCCAAGAATTAAATTTTAATGTTTTAGAAAGAGTTATAGAGTTTATTACTAATTATGAGTTTTAGTTATAAAGTTATAATAAATATTTATATTGTGAAGTTTTTATAAAAGTTATAAATATTTATAAACAATTATTTGATTTATTATTCAAATTAGATTTATAAGTCCAGGGTTTATTTTGTAATTTCCAAAACTTAATTAAAATTTTTTTACGTAAAATAATAAACTACTAAAACTACACGAACCAAAGTGTAAATTTTCATTCAAACAACCCAACCCCCCTCCCCGTCAATTCCCCCTCGTCAGCCATATCCCTCCGGCCAACTTCCGGCCGTCTCCGACAACCCCAAAATCAAACCCCTCGACCCAAACTTAACCTATCAAACCGTAACCTTCACTTTGTGTATTCGTTTCGAACCTGTAACACGCATTAATTCGAGGAAACAATGGTTATGGTGTTCAAATTCAAATCAAACCAATCTAACTGAAATCTCTAAACCAAATTCATAACAGAAACAATCAAATGACTTAATTATCTGATCCTTAACGCATTTCTAATCAATTCGAATGAAATCAGATTGTTAATTTCAATTGAAACAACATTCAAACATCAATGTGTAAAGATCTATGATCTAGTTTGATCAATTAGGTTATGATTTGCAGCGGAATAGTACTAGAATTAGACGAAATTTAAGCAAGAATAAGATGAATATTCAATCAAACAGTAACGGTTATAGAGAGAGAAAGTTTTCTGCAAAAGAGAATGTTCTCATTCATTCATAAGCTTCGGCAAATACAAATTAGGTCAACATTCCTTTTATAGAGGAATATGACGTCA
>BJCM01154669.1:0-15844 GCA_018326385.1 Flaveria bidentis | reverse complement strand
TAATAGATAAGGATGTAAGCTATGGCATGTCATAGTCACTAGTCAAAAGGCAATCTGCCTTTTGACACTACAATTGATTTTGTTTGTGTCTAGTCAATTGTATCCAGCTGGCTTTCAAAGTATGGCTAGCTGTAGGATGTAGTATAAGTATCTCAGGTTCTTGTAATTTTCTTTTATGCTTTGTAACACTTGTAATAGAACTTGAGAAATCAATATACTACAATCTTGAAAACCATATACTTGTGTATCTTGTTCTCTTGTTCTGTCTCATACATACTTACTTGTGTTCTTAGTATCATCTATTATGGTTAATCCAGTTCATTGTTTGATTAAGTTTAGTTTGTTCTCCTCTTTGTGTTGTTGTGTTGTAAGTGACCACCCTTCACCGGTCTTGCACTCTATCACTAAAATCAATCAAACCAATACAATTATGTCTATATGATTGTTTGCTAAGAATAACTAGGTTACAACTTTATTCTATAAACCTGAAACCCGGAGTTGATCATTCTTCTTATTGTTCTTTTCAAAACCAATCAAGTTTGTTACTTTGCAAATTCATTTTCTAAATCAATCCTTAATTTAAAGTTTTTTCTTAATCAATTTAAAATCACTAAACTAAAGTTACACATTCCACATATTTCTTGTGATGATGATCTTACTTACCCGTACCGGTATATGTGTGCTAAGCCTTATTTTAAATTGTTTTTTAGTAGACCACGACAATCTACATCAGAATGGTGCCATTTCTGGGGAATTAGTGCGCAAAGTGTCTTTAGTTCATTAGTTTTGTTTTGTTTGTTTATTTTTCTTTATTCAATCGGTGCTACTTAAGTGTGTTTGCTTGTTCAGGTGACAACATTATACATGCATACTAGGTTTTCAAGAAAGACATCACCTTTGATTTTTGATTCAGTTATTTAAAGGACCGCATGACAAATTTGTGTTATTCATCCGTGCAAAGTTAAAGTTAAATCAAGTGATTCAATTGCCATGGCTGATCAAAACCACCACTTGAACCAAGCAACCCACCTCAAAACCAACCACGAAACCCACGAAATCAACCACCACCACAATAGGGTGATAACTTTCATCCTGTTAACCCGTCTCCTCATAGACAAAACCATGACAACAACCTCCTCATAGAAAAAATCCTCACCAACCACAACCATTTAATGATTTAAATTTTGGTGCGGGTTGTGAAAATACTTAGGAAACTAGATAGGATGAGGATGGAAAAGAAGAAAATCAGGATTGGGCTCATGATGAAGGATACGATGATGATTTGGTGTATAATGATCCTCCACCATAAAATCAAGGAGGATATGGTGGTAGGCATGGTTATCCCCAACATCAAAATAACAATTAGGGTAATCAAGAAAATAGGGGTCCAAGAGTTAGGCAGGGTCCATTATCATGGAACAATTGTTACGGTGGTGCTCTGGGTTATCAACAGTTCAATGATGCAATTCCAAAAATAAATAATGTTGGTTGTCTAATCCTACAATAAAATATTATAACATGAACCTACCGTAACACACACTAAGAATAGTATGAGTAGAAGTAGGGTTCGTGTCCTCACAGATATGTGTCAATTATTTTATGCCAAAAACATTTTAACATAATTACTTTTGATTGATTATGGACTAAGGAAGGTGGGGGTTTTAACTACAAACTAAGATTTAAAGTAATTTGCAAAAAGAAAAAAATTAATGATTACGCAGTTTCAAATTAAAGATATGTATTGATACTAGACATCACACCGTTTGGATATCCCCTCTATCTAATATCCAATCAATCACAGTTTGTTGATTGGAGCCAACCCGCTACTCTAAGATCACGTCGTTCAGATCTTAGCATGCAGGTTGCAATGATAGAAGTATCAATTATAATTAAACACACACGTTGTTCGGTATGCTTAACTAGATTGTGTGATTCTATAATGAGAATGAATTCATAGACAAACTCAAATAATTAATTGTTCCTTATATCAAAAATCCAAACTTTATTAGAGTTTTAAATATCAAAGAACTTTATTAGAGAAATTAATAAAGTGGCCAACTTTATTAACAATCTAATATATATACCGGATTAGATCTTGGTTTAAGATCAAGAATCAAACAAACAAACCATTAAAAAAATATTTCATAAACACTTCACATAAGTTCAAACCAAAATCAAAGAAGTTAAACATAATGTTAAAACTAAGAGTGCCTAGCCGAACATGGTGGTTAGGTTATTAACAACCAAAAAAATAAAAACTTACGAAAACCCAAAAACAAGCAGTAGCCTTAATGCCTTCTTAATTATCCTAGAACATTAATCTTCTACTAGAGTCCAAATATGTAACACCCGGATAATTTTTTTAAGACGAGAAAGAAAGAATAAAAGTGACGAAAAAGAAAGATATAATAATTTACCCAAGTTGAGGGGTTAAAAGCGTCAAAAAGGACAAAAATTTTCAAAAGTTGGTGTAAAAATGGGCATGGCCGCCCATGTTGTCTACACACATCATTTCTTTCGGTTTTGGAGAGAGAAAGAGAATATAAGTTCTTGGAAATTTGAAGAAGAGCAAGAAGAAGGCTGAATTCAAGTAAGAATTTGTGATTTTAAGTGGTTCTTGGCCGACCTATGCCTCGGTTATTTGCTTATGTATGTTCGGTTATGTGTTTTTGGTGGGTTTCTAGGTGTTGAACTCATTTGAAAACGAGTTTGAAGAAGTCATACTCGAAGGTTGTCAAAGGTGAGTTCTAGAATCCCCTTTTTACATGTTTTAACTGATTTTGGGGCTGGAAAGGCATGTGATGATGTTTTATTTAAACAGGTTTTTGCACCCGTATGTATGTGTATGTGAGTATGCGGGTAGGTTACGATTTTGGGTGCTATAATGATGATTATGTTCATGTTATGGTGCTTAGCATATTAGAACTAAGCTTAGAATATGTTAGGTTGATGATTGGGACTGAATTATGATGATTATAGTGTATGCTAGCTGCCTATTCGCCTGAAATAAGCCCATGCGCCCAACGATCCAAACTGCCTAAGTGTCCTAATGCGCCCAAAACCCCATGCGCCCTAATAATGGCCATGCATTTGGAAAAGGATAAATTTGGCTAAGTGTCCCAAACGCCTAGAATTCCCATGCGCCTAGGCACTCATGCGACTCATAGTGCCCATGCACCTAGAATTTGCCAAGAATGACTTAGTGTTGTGCCATGCGCCAAAATAGTTCCCATGCGCCCAAAAGTTTCACATGCGCCTATGCCATAGAAAATATTCTAAAATTTCTGGGGAAAATGTAAAGAGTACGCTTTGACTTGGGATGTTTCCGGGGGTAATGTAAGTTTATTTTATATGGTCACATGTGATGTATGATGTGTATGATGATGTTATGCTTATGTATGGTTATGTTTATGTTTATGTTCCTAATTATGTACGTTTATTTTCCATGGCTTTATGTGGTATGATTATGAAAGGAAATGGAAAGTATTATGTAACGTAAGGTGGAAGATAATAAAAAGTGGAATGTAATTGAATGAATGCATGTATTAATAAATGAATGAAAGTAAGAAAGCCTAGCAAGTAATGTATGGAGGTTGACACCCAATGAAGGGTGTTAGCTCAACTGTGTGTGGGTTAGCTACCCCAGAAGGATGCACACTGGGGTCTAATCTTTGTGATTGACCATACGTATGGGACCCTTGCTGCTTGCCCTAGGTACTGGAGTCAACTTCGTGCATAATTTTCAAGGTCTATATTAGACCTCAAGTCCAGTAACCAGCTTCATGCACAATGTTTGGGGTATAACACATGGCATTGGTTCGGAATGAAAGATAAATGATAGTGATGAATGTACTTGCCCTAGGTATTGGATTCAGATTCGTGCATAATGTTCGAGGTCTATGATAGACCTCAGGCCCAGTAACCAACTTTGTGCACAACATTCGGGGTATACTACATGTTATCAGAAGTTAACGAATGTATGAAAGATAAGCAAGGAAGATTATGAACAAAAGTTAATGAACGAATGATGATGAAAGATAATAATGATATTATCTGTGTATGTATGATGTATGATCACGTATGAAAGTAAAGAAAGGTTTTAAACGAAAGTAAAGTATATTTAATTTTAAAACTATAACTCACTCAGAAACGCTGACTTTTCTGTGTTTGTAGTTGGCAGGTAATTGGTTGCTGAGGATGGCACAGGTATCTACTTGGCTTATTTTGGATGGCATCCATTTTGTATAACGATAATGTTTTTGTGATGTAATGCAACGAGTTATTTTGTAATTTGTCAATGATGTATTATTTTGTAGAAACAATAATAAAGATATGACTTGGTTTAAATGTGTTTCTGCTGCAATGTTTTAGTAATGCTAGATGTAAATTATATGTCTTTATGTGCAATGATCGACCAGCTGTGAGCATCCTCGGAACAAGGCTTTACAAAAGATAACTTTTTCTTCTTTTTCCTTTGGGTTGATCTCCCTGCCTCCAAGATACCCATTTTTCCTTTTCTTTATGGCCGATGCTTTTTTTCTTTCTACAACCTTCCCCTTTTATCTTTGTATTCTCCTCTCTTCTTTTCAACCTATCTCCTCCTTTTTAGGGTTTTAATTTTGAATGCTTATCCCTTCCTTTTCCAGCGATTTAATTATCCTTCAAAACCAAAAAATATACAAGAGTAGATTCCATCCTACCAAAAACTATTATTTTATAAATTAAATGAAAGATGCATGCAATTAATGCAAAATATATGCGGAACTACAACCTAAAATTACTGTAATTTATGACTAAAAATATAACTAATAAATCTCCCCAAGCTTAAATCTTTCCTTGTCCTCAAGGAAGTCAAGACTAGGAATAAACCGAGAAGTGAAAAGAGAACAAATAGCTAGATAATTAGGATATTGGCAATACCAACCTTAGCCCCACGCAAGAAGTAAGAGCATGAAATCATCTTATTATGTTAATTTCCAATTGTCGTGGACAAATTAGATTTTCAAGGTTTTTATAAACAAATGTGCCCAGTTTGCAAGTCATGATCCTCTAACCCTTAAGTTCTGGATTTATCATTTCATATCAATTAAGCCATATTAATTACTCATTTATGTGCCAACACCTTTCTTCATACGGTGGAAACCTTCCTAACCTCAAGAACTATAGAGAGCATGTGGTCATTTTTTTACCACACGGAATCATAAATGATTTTGCCATTATTGCGGCTTCTTTATCAAAACTATATTTTTTTTTCTTTTTTTCAATTGGACTCGGCTCTCAACCTATTTTTGCTAGGTCTCAATCTCCTTATGTGATTAGATCAGCATTATGCACACATGGTTGTTAAGTGTTTTATCTTTGTAAACCCGGGAACAAAGGGCAATAGCATAATGGAGCACATCTATTTATTTATTACTATCAACTTATTTGTACACGCAACCTACGATTAGCATAATAAAAGGTAACCTCATTTTTCATGTTATTCTCCAAATATTTTCCAAGACTACGGAGGTGTTACCTTCTGTTTTTTTATATGCAAACCTAATAATGATTAACTATATGCAATGCAATCATAATACTACCACAACTATAATGCAGCCTTAAATGCAATATGTAATATCTAATTGAATGATAAATAAGTCGAAAATAAATTAAAATTACCTCTCCCCAAGCTTTGAATTCAGCGTCGTTCTCGAGGCTTGGAGTAGAGAGTAAGATGGAAATTAGAGGGAGAGAGGAATGGCAATGGTAAGGGCTTAGATATAGGGCTTCTAAATGAAATATCCCCTGCCCCAATTTTTTTTTAAAATCAACCAGCAGCTTGACGCGGTCGTGTTAAATCTAACATGGCAGTTTTAACATTCTGGAATTTTTAAGTTAAACAAAATCCTGACACGTCTGTTTTGAATTTTTTTAATAAAAGAAAGACTAGAAATAATACAACCGAAATACGGGTTGCCTCCCGCATAGCGCCTTTCTTTAACGTCTTTGGCTAGACATAGTCCCTTTTTAATGCTCGTAGTTTGAATTCTCCAATCTCATCAAGTCACCTTTTTCTTTTTGGAATCATTCATAAAACAATTTTAACCTTTGCCCGTTCACTTTAAACATTTTTCATGTTTTCTCACTTGTAATTTACACTGCACCATGAGCAAAAACATTAGTAATCACAAACGGCCTGACCCGGAGGGACCGTAATTTTTTAGGAAATAACTTGAGTTTTGATGAGAATAACAAAACCTTTTGACCTACGCTGAAATATTTTCGCGAGTTTACCTTATCATGATATGCTTTGGTTTTGTCTTTGTAAATTTGAGAGTTCTCAAAAAGGATCATTATGAATTTCTTCCAACTCTTGAATTTCTAGCTTACGGTATCGTCATGTTGAATTGCTTAATGGCCCAAAAAGCCTTGTGCTCTAATTCAACTTGAAGATGACAAGCCTTTCCATATACGAGACGAAAATGTGACATTCTTATGGGTGTTTTATAGTCGGTGTGATATGCCCACAATGCGTCATCCAAACGCAAGCTCTAATCTTTACTATTTGGGTTAACCGTCTTCTCAAGTATCGACTTTATCTTCAGATTAGAAATCTTGGTTTGACCATTCGTTTGTGGATGGTAAGATGTTGACACACGATGTGTAACGCCATATTTCTTGAAAAGTGCTTAGATCATCTTGTTGCAAAAGTATGATCCTCTGCCACTTATGAATGCCCTTGGTACGCCAAACCTACTCAATATATTAGCTTTAATAAAACCTTAAACAACTTTAGCATCGTTCGTCCTTGTGGCCTTTGCCTCTACCCATTTAGAGACGTAATCCACAACTAATAATATATGAACATTACCAAAAGATGAGGGAAAGGGACTCATAAAATCAATGCTCCATACATCAAATATTTCACATACATGAATGGGTGTGAGGGGCATTTGATCTTAGCTTTTAAATTACCTATTTTCTAGCATTATTTACAAGATTTGCAAAACATATATGAATAAAGAAATATGCTTGGCCAATAGAAACCTGAATCGAGTTCCTTGTGTGCTGTTTGTTTTGGGCCAAAATGTCTGCAATAAGCTGGTGAGTGACAAAATTCAAGAATAGAAGGTACCTCACTCTTGTCGATGCATCTTCGTATAACTTGATCGGTGCAATACTTCCGGAGGTATGGTTCATCCCAAACATATTTTCTTGCTTCCCTTTTTATCTTATCTTCTTGGGCACGGGAAAGATCGAATGGAAAAGTATTTGCCACATTGTAGTTAACAATATCAGCATACCAAGGAATGGTGATTTGAGTAGCAAATAAATGTTCATCTGGGAATGAGTTATTTAAGGGCGTTGGTTCCTCATTGTTTATGATTCTACTTAGGTGACCCGCCACAAGATTTTCCTTTCCACTTTTGTCTCTGATTTCCAAGTTGAATTCTTGAAGTAAGAGCACCCATATGATAAGTCTTGGCTTGGCATCCTTTTTAGTCATCAGATCTCTCAAAGCTGCATGATCAGAATATACAATTACTTTAGGACCTAATAAATATTGTCTAAATTTCTATAAAGCAAAAATAGTAGCTAAAAGCTCCTTTTATATGGTTGAGTAATTGCTTTGAGCATTGTCCAAGGTTCTTGAAGCATAGTAGATCATGTGTGGTGCTCGATCCTTCCATTGACCCAACACCACTCCTACCGCATGATTGCTTGCATCACACATAATCTCGAATGGTAAACTCCAATCCGGCGGTTGGATTATCGGTGCACTAACCAATGAAGTCTTCAAGGTATCAAAGGCTTGCTTGCACGCTTCTATAAACATAAATTCTACATCTTTTTATAGAAGCTCACACATTGGTCTTATTATCTTGGTAAAATCTTTGATAAATCTTCGGTAAAATCCTGCATGACCAAGAAAAGAACGCACTTCGCACACACTATTAGAATAAGGTAAAGATTTAATGACATCAATTTTTGCTTTATCAACCTTTAAACCTTTTGAAGAGACAATGTGACCTAAAATAAGACCTTGACCAACCATGAAATGACATTTCTCATAATTTAAAACAAGATAAGTCTCAATGCATCTTTTTGAAATCTTAGTCAACTTTTCCAAACATTCTTTAAAAGAATTCCCATACACGGTGAAATCATCCATGAAACCTTCAATTATCTCCTCAACGTAATTAGAATATATACTTACCATGCACATTTGGAAGTGGTGGGTGCATTGCAAAGCCTGAAGGGCATCCGCCGATACGCAAACGTGCCAAAAGGGCATGTAAAAGTTGTTTTCTTTTGGTCCTCCGGTGCAACGGGTATTTGATGGAAACTAGAATACCCATATAAACAACAATAGTGTGACTTACCTGCTAATCTTTCTAGAATTTGATCTATAAATGGTATTGTAAAGTGGTCCTTACGAGTTGAGGCATTTAGCCTTCTATAGTCAATACACACCCGCCACCTGTTTTGGACACGAGTGGGGACCAATTCACCTTGTTCATTTTCAGTCACAGTTATACCCGTTTTCTTAGGCACAACTTGCGTGGAATTTACCCACTTGCTATCAGAAATGGTGTAGATCATGCCCACATTTAGCAACTTTAGAATCTCCTTCTTCACAACCTCCATTATTGGAGGATTCAATATCCTTTGTGCTTCTCTTGTTGGCTTGTAATCCTCCTACATTAGGATTTTGTGCATGCAAAGTGATGGGCTCAAACCTTTAATGTCGGCTATGGTCAACCCAATTGCTTCCTTGTATTTCTTGAGTGTGTTGATCAACTCTTTTTCTTCCTCACTTATTAGCTTATTAGATATGATCACTGATAAAGTTTCTCTCTCCAAGGTATGCATACTTTAGATGATTGGGGATGGCTTTAAGCTCTAGCTCGGGTGCCTACAAAATAGATGGAACATATTTTGGTTAGTAATTGGAAGTTGCATTTTTTGTGGTTCATACCTTGCTTTCTTCTGTTCCTCCATAAATGTTACTACTTCCATCAACTCTTCCCCAAGCTTGAACTTTTCAGTAAGCTCTTTCAATTCAAAGAAGAAACATCAATGCTTCTATTTAACACCATTGTTAGAACATCATGGTTAGATAACTCAAAACAATCATCAATCAAAGATTCAATAACATCTACCCAATTCATAGAAGAAACATCACTTGGATATCGCATGGCATCATATATATTAAAATGGATAACCTCACCATCAAATTCCATTGAAAGAGTACCACTATAAATATCATTTTTTGTCTTTGCGGTTTTCAAAAATGGTCTTCCTAACGAAATGGAACTTGAATTTGAGGTATCATCATCTTCCATGTCTAAAACATAAAAATCTGCTAGAAATACCAATTCATTCACTTGGACTAATGCATCTTCTAGTACACCTTTTGGGTATATTATAGAACGATCGGCCAATTGAATGACTACCTTGGTCCTCTTTAACGCTCCTACATTAAGTGTTTTGAAAATAGAGTATGGTATAACATTAATAAAGGCTCCAAGGTCAAGCATGGCTCGAGGTATGCTAAGATTCCCCAATTTTCAAGGAGCCATAAAGACACCCAGATCCTTACACTTTGGTGGTAATCTTTTTTGTAAAACTGCAGAAGTATTTTTACCTACCTTTATTGTTTCATTACTTTTAAGCTTTTTCTTAGATGTGCAAAGTTCTTTTAAAAACTTAGCATATCTAGGAACTTGTTTTATAGCATCGAGTAATGGTAAGTTTACCTCTACCTTACGGAATGTTTCCATAATCTCTTGTTCTTCCCTTTGTTTTTGTGTACATTTTAGTCTTGAAGGGAATGAAGGTGGAGGAGTGTACTTTGCCTTAACTTCATTGGGTTTTGGTTTATCCTTCTTTTCCAAGTCATTCTTCTCAACCACAATCTCTTCTTCCTCCTCTTGTACTTCCAAACCATCATAACTCTTCCCACTCCTCAAGGTAATTGACTAAGCATTATTCTTAGGATTTGTTTCGGTTTGTGCAGGTACCTTACCTTGGGACTCTATCGTGCTTACCGAGCTGGTCAGTTTAGTTATTTGTTGCTCCAAATTTTTTTATGCTAACATTTGTTTCCTGTTGGAACGTGTGTCTATGGTTGCTAAACTCTTGACAATATCTTCCAAAGACATCCCTGTGCTTTCTGCTTGTTGTTGTTGTCGAGGCTGATAGTTTTTTTTACTGCCTTGCATCTGAAATGGAGGTCTTTGATGGAATTGTGGGGCTCTTTGTGGATAACCAACATTGGGTGCTTGCCTCCAATTTTGATTATTTCTTTGTTTTTCATAAGATCTTGAATTCAACCCTGGATAACCTCCTATTGCTTGTGCTTCTTCAACATCTTCTTGAAGTGTGGGACACATATCAGTGGGGTGTCCAAATTGTAAGCATATTCCACATGCTCGAGGTTTTTCCTCAACTTCCTTGCCTTTTGTGAGCTGCATTACAGCTTTAGTCAACTCAGCAAGTTGGCTTTCAATGTGAGGAGTGTTCACTTCTTTAACCGCCCGTGGTACATCATCATGCCATCCGTCTTCTTGTGAATAATGTTTGGTATGTTCAGCGATAGAGGATAACAAGGCTCTGATTTGGGTTGATGTTTTTATCAAGTAAAGCTCCCCTACTAGAAGCACTTATTATACGCCTCTCTATTGGTGCCAACCCTTCACAAAAGTATTGAAGTAGTTGGTCTTTCGAGATGTCATGTTGTGGGCATCAAGCACATAGTTTCTTGAATCATTCCCAATAAGTATGCAAAGCTTCTCATTTTGCTTGTTTAATCCTAATGATCTTCTTACGTAGAATAGAGGCTTTGACTTCCGGGAAGTACTTATCTAAGAACTGCTTTCAAGATCATTCCATGTGTTTACCGACCCCGGTGGTAGGTAATATCACCATTCTTTAGCCGAATCTTGCATAGAAAAAGGGAATGCCCTAAGCTTGATTTGATCTTCGGTAACATTGTGTGGCTTCATTCCCGAACAGACAACATGGAATTCCTTAAGAAACTTATGAGGGTCTTCATTCTTAGGCCTTGAAAGAGTGGTAACAAATGGATGAGACCGGATTTCAGCTCAAAGTTCACCATAGCGAGGTAGTTTATGTAGAGGGGTTGTTGGGTAATGTCATGGGTTGTCCATTGTCTAAGGGTTTGTCTTCGGTTGAGGTGGTTCTTGATGGGTAGGTGATTATGGTGGAGTGGTGGTTATTTGTGAAGGTTATGATGATTCGGTTTCAGATTCGGTTTCACTTAACAAAGGTATATCTTGCCAAATGTTGGTGAAAGGAGATAAGGGAAAAGGTGTTGAGGAACTTGCTAACTTCTTTTGGAGTTTTGCTTGTTTCCTTAACTTTTTTGCGGTTTTTTCTATCTCCGAGTCAATCTCAAGTGGTGTACCTGTAAGAAAAGATCTTGGCATAAAACGATTAGAATTGTATTATCCCTGCAATTGTGCCAATTTGTTGGTTGTCGAATCCAGCAAATAAAATATTATTATGTGAACCTACCGTCACACACACTAAGAATAGTATGAGCGAAAGTAAGGTCCGTGTCCTCAGAGATACATGTCAATTATTTTATACCAAAAACATTTTAGCACAATTACTTTTGATTGATTATGGACTAGGAAGGTGGGAGTATTAACAACAAACTAAGATTTAAAGTAATTTTCAAAAAGTAGAAAAATTCCAGTGACCCGACGCGACCGCGTCAAAACTGTAAAGGAAATTCCACGCGGTCGTGTTAAGGTTATGCCAAAAAACGTAAATTGACATTTTTTGTATTTTTTAATTATGGAAAAGAGATTATTGAAGACGTTAATTAAATGGTGAAGTAAATTCAAATATAAAAACTAATTCCAACACTAAGGTAATTTCTTGACCCGATTTGGCTTATGATCATCAACGATTATGGTGCAGTGACAATTTTCAATTAATGATTTGTATCGATACTAGACATCACACCGTTCGGATATCCCCTCTATATAATGTCCAATCAATCGCAGTTCGTTGATTGGAGCCAACCCGCTACTCTAAGCTCACGTTGTTGGGATCTTAGCGTGTGGGTTGCAACGATAGAAGTATCAATTATAAATAAACACACACACCATTTGGTATGCTTAACTAGATTGTGTGATTTTATAATGAGAATGAATTCATAGACAAACTCAAATCATTAATTGTTCCTTATATCAAAAATAAAACTTTATTAGAGTTTTAAATCTCGAAGAACATTATTAGAGAAATTGATAAAGTGGTCAATTTTATTAACAATCTAATATATACCGGATTAGATCTGGGTTTAAGATCAAGAATCAAACTAACAAACCATTAAAATAAAAACATCTCATAAACGCTTCACATAAGTTCAAACCAAAATCAAAGAAGTTAAACCTTAAGTTTGAAACTATGAGTGCCCTAGCCGGACATGGTGGCTAGGTTATTAGAAACCAAAAAAACTAAAAAACTTATGAAAATCCCAAAACAAGCAATAGCCTCAATGTCTTCTTATTTATCACAGCACATTAATCTTCCACTAGAGTCCAAAGATAACTTTTTTCTTCTATTCCTTTTGGTTGATCTCCCTGCCTCCAAGATACCCTTTTTTTTCTTTTATTTTTGGTCATTGCCTTTTTCTTTTTGCAGCCTTTCCCTTTTATCTTTTTATTCCCCTCTCTTCTTTTCAACCAATCTCCTCCTTTTTAGGGTTTTAATTTTGAATGCTTATCCCTTCCTTTTCCAACAATTAATTATCCTTCAAGACCAAAAAATATACAAGAGTAGATTCTATCATACCAAAAACTATTATTTTATAAATTAAATGAAAGATGCATGCAATTAATACAAAATATATGTAGAAATACAACCTAAAATTACTGTAATTTATGATTAAAAATATAACTAACAAATAACCAAGTTCTGGGGCAAGGAGTTGATAGCCACTTTTGACCTGCTATTGATATTAACTCTATGCATGTTGTTTGACCACAAGTTAGAGAAAGAGCATTTGAAGTGAGACCTCAAAGCTTAGGAATCGTTCCTAGTTTCTATGGGTTACCTAAAGAAGAACCATATCTCCATTTATTTGAATTTGAAGCTATTTGTGGTACATAAGGTGGGAAAGGTTTTTCACCAAACAAGGTTAAGTTGGTTCTTTTCAGTTCATATTGAGAGATAAATCAAAGTAGTGGTTTCTTGCTTTACCCTCGTCGAGTATCTACACATGGGCCGACATACAAAAACTATTTTTGGAAGAGTATAATATTCCCTAAAGAACTAGTGGTGCTCGTAATGCTACTCGTTCTTTATAGCAACAACATGGGGAACCTTTTCATGAGGCACTCAAAAGGTTCAAGGAGTTACTACAAAAATGTCCTCATGGTATTGAGCAATGGGAGTTAATCACCTCTTTCTATGACAGGTTATCATCTGAGGATATTCGAGACATTGATCCACAAGTGTAGGTACTTTCCTAAAAAACACTGAATTCAAAGATTAGGAAATTTTAGAGAAGATGTAACCTAACTCGAAGAGACAAGCATAATCTCGTCGGATGTCAAAAGGGATGCCTACTAGATCAATGACAAATTATGATACCAAATATTGGGTTGAGGCTTTAGAGTACCAACTAGCATATTTGGGCATTTCAGGGGGAAAAGAGACCGTTAAAGCCTTGAGTAACTTAGCCATGTGTGAAGATTGTGAAGAGATAGGGCATATGGATCGTCATTGTCCAATGCAAGGTGTGGGAGTTGAAGATGTGAATTACGTGCAAGGAGAGAGGAAACTGTTTGATATGAACTCTAATACATACCATCCAGTTTTACATAACCATCCTAACTTTAGTTATGGTAACCCTTCAAATCTAATAAATCCCAACCTTCAAGGTAATGATCACTCGGGTAATTGTTAACCTTACCCAAATCGCTAATCAAATCAGGGTTAAAATCAAGGTAATTTTGATCTGGGATATTAAAGAAACTATTCTTCACATCAAGATCAAGGTGGATCTTCAAGCAATTCAGATCCATCCAACAGGGAGATCATGGACTTTCTTAAAGAACTTAAGAAGATAATAAAGAATTGAAGAAGGAAAAGAGGGTCAATAACAAGAGCCATGAATCTTTAGTCAAACGAGTTGGTTAACTATTAAAAGAAGTGGTAGCTTTTAGGAAAGATCTAACAAGCTACCAAGTGATAAAAATATGAATCCATAACATCAAGGGATAACCACAAATAACATGAGAAATGCCCATATTAATTCAATTAGTATCCTTCCCAATTCTAAAATTTTCAATGACAACTTTACTTCTTTTTCAAAACAAGTTGCTGGTAAGGAAAATGAAGAAAATACAGAACAAGAAAGTGACATGGGAGCACCTATCATTACAATAAAAGTGGAAAGTTTAAGATAAAAATGGCACTCTTAGATTATAGGGCAGGTGTTAGTATCTTTCTTGGTGCATTATATGATCAATATGAGTTCGCCCCTTTACAGGAGGTTAACACTACCATGGTGTTAGCTAACTTGACCTGCAAACGTCTTTGAGGGTTGGTAAAAGATGTGATAATCAAGTTGGGACATTTCTACTATCCGGTGGACTTAATGGTGCTTGACTATGCACCATTGAGAATAAACGAGTAACCAAACGTTATTTTTAGTTGACCATTTTTGGCAACTGTCAATGCTCAAATCAATTTGGGATGGAACAATTGATATGACATGTGAAACCTGTAAGTTACATTTTGATATGTTTTCCAACTCGATAACTTATTTTATTAATGAAAAAAAGTTTTGAGGTAGATGTGAGTAACGTGTGTGTTCCTCCCTACATCTCATATGTAAGCAAGTATATAACTTTTGAGAATAGTTCTAAGTATGATAAGGCTAAGCAGGTGGACTTGAATGAGTTTATAGAATCAAAAGAAAATTAAGAGCCACTAATGAAAATGGAAATAAAGCATGAGAAGCCAAAATGGAAGAAAAAAGTTAAGTGATCCATCTGATCCTAAAAATGCTTGAGTTAAGACAACGATATTCGATCCATGTTTGGATGATCTTGGGAATCCGCCAGATCAACAGAAGCAAACAATTATAGAACTTTCATAAGGCAAGCACTACTTTCGACCATCATGAGGGGCGAAAGGTATGGTCTTGTTGAAAACTTATCTCTACTTGGGAGGCAACTTAAGATATTTGTAATTTATAGTTTTTCTATGATTTTAGTTGTTTTGAACTTTGTGGGTGTGTTCACTAGAAACACTCATATGAATTCACTTGTCCACTAAGGCCTATTGAGGGGTTTAAAAGGCTTGTTGTATATGCTAAATGCAACTATTATTCCTACAAAAGTGAGTTTATTTGTTCCTTTAGTTTTTGTGTTTTTTGTTTTTGCTTTGTCTTTTCAGTTTTTATCACCAGATGTAAACACACAAGTGTGGCGAATCATATGGAATTTGTAACATCTCGTATTTTCGTTCAATTAAAGGCTAACTTTGTTATATTCTTGTAAGGGTCATTGTTGTCATTTATGAAACTTGTGGGTTATTTATACTTGTTTCTTTAATTTATATTTATTTCTTTATTTTAAAAGTTAATATTGTAAACAATTAAATTTAATATGTTAATGACAACCACAACCACAACCACAACCACACCCACAACGACAACCACAACCACAACCACAACCACAAGGACAAAGATAACGACAACGACAACTACAACCTAAACCACAACCACAACCACAACCACAACCACAACCACAACCACAACCACAACCACAACCACAACCACAACCACAACCACAACCACAACCACAACCACAACCAC